>JUFY01028273.1:0-52271 GCA_001855655.1 Leptopilina clavipes | reverse complement strand
ATCAAATTAATATTTATTTGTATCAAACAAATATTTATTAGTATCAAATAAACTTTATTTGAGTCAATTAAATATTATTTGATTCGAATACAGAAATTATTAGTTCACTTACAACTTATTTGATTTAAATAAAAATTATTTGTTTCAAGTAAATATTTATTTGTATCAAATTAATATTTATTTGCATCAAATTAATATTTATTTGTATCAAACAAATATTTATTAGTATCAAATAAACTTTATTTGAGTCAATTAAATGGTATTTGATTCAAATACAGAAATTATTATTTCACTTACAATTTATTTGATTTAAATAAAAATTATTTGTTTCAAGTAAATATTTATTTGATAACAGACAAGTAATTGGTTATATTTGAATCTAATAAATTTTTTTTCAGTGTATAAGCGCAATGTCTGGAGTGATTGTTAAAATGAAACATGAATCTCAACGATTAACTCAAATAGTCAAGACGCCCGATTAATTACAGAGAGCATCATTTCTACCGCTTTATCATCATCATCATCATCCACAGTTTACAAAATTAAATCCGATAACAATCTAAAAAAAGTTAAAATTCATTCAAAATTTCACTTTCTCTTATCACAGTCTGAATTTTTTCCATTTCTTTCCAAATTTTCTTTTTCTCACATTTTAAATATTGAATTCGAAAAAAATAAAAGAAAATTTTCCTAAATAATTCCTATATATATGTTTCAATCATCTTCCTAGAAAGTTTATCGTTGTCTTTGTAATAATAAATTAGTGTAAAATTAAATAAATAAAAAAAAGATGAATGCCTTGTGTATGTACATTGCTGGGGATAAGATAAGAAACTATCAGAAAGGACAAACAGAGTTGAGGAGACTAACAATGCCAACATGCTTTGTGCTTCCGTTTACAAATGTGCATGTGGAGAATGAGGCTAACTTCTGATAACGTATTATTTTAGTCATTGACCGAAACTTCCATCAGACGAAATATTAATTACCATATTTTTCTCTCCATCTATCAAATTAAATATCACTGAAAAAAATAATTATTTGATTCAAATAACCGATTACTTGCGTCTATTATCAAGTAAATATTTATTTCTATCAATTAAATTTTATTTGAGTCAGTTAAATCGTATTTGACTCAAATACAGAAATTATTATTTCACTTACAATTTATTTGATTTAAATAAAAATTATTTGGTTCAAGTAAATATTTATTTGTAGCAAATAAACTTTATTTGAGTCAATTAAATATTATTTGATTCGAATACAGAAATTATTATTTCACTTACAATTTATTTGATTTAAATAAAAATTATTTGGTGTAAATAAATATTTTTTTTGATAATATCATCAAGAAATCATGATTTTTCCATAAATATTTTTGTGATTCAACTTCCTTCTTTCATTTTTTCTGCGTGTTCAAAAACTAATAACAGAAACGAAATATTGAATAAAAAAAAATCTCCCTGATCGATATCCTTACAACGTTGCTGGTAGTGTCAGTTTAATTTTATATGAGTTGAAGAGAAACGAGTTTTGAATTTGCGATAACTTCCTTCGGCGGTACTGTTGGAACGCCACTTCGATTAATTAACGTTGAGGTATAATCGCGTGACCGGAAGAAGTTGCGAACTACTGGCGACCACATAATCGCTCCTCTCCTTCAATATTATATATATACATATGTACGTAGGTTCACCGCCTTCTTCATGTAGGCATCAACAATATTTTTTTTATGCAACTTTTACCATATTTTTCCATCACACACGAAAAAGTTCTCCTAGTCTAAAAAATAATAAAAATGATGAACGAGAAAACAAGTACAATAGGTAAACAGAACAAAAGGATAGAAAAAAAAACTGGTGATGGAGAATTTGGATTTTAATATCTACGTATATAAAGAGGGGAGGAATAAAGGAAGTTTTAGAAACAATAATTACTGACCCCGAAGAGCTTTGGGATATGAACGGAATTTGAAATTGAGTTCGATTGAAGAAAGCCGGATCGAGACACGAAGTGAGTCATTTCATACCATTCGGTAGGTCAAGTACTTAATAAAAGCGTCAGCGTTTCGTAATTCTTGTCTCCATTTTTTTTCCCCCATTAGTCAAAACGAAAAAAATACTCCCCAGTATATTATTCTATTATTTCACTTCTCACCTTCAGTGATAATTGAAAATAAAAATTCCAAAGAAGAAAAAAAATCGCGAGTTTCCTCTATTTATTCACAAACGGAAGATGCGAAAATTGGAAACGTTATTTCAATCTATTTTTGACGATCGACGAAAGTAATTAAGAAACCTCCTTTTCTCTTCCCTATTTCGTGATGTGAAATAGCGCATAAATAACTTTACAGAAGTGTTAAGTGTTTTTTGTAAAAAAAAAGAAAAATTGTGTATCAGAAACAGATGGAGAGAGAAAATTAACTATTAACGTATCGAGATCGATATGATAATAAATCACCTCGCGGGAATTCTATTTATCTATGAAGATGAAGGAGTTTGGAAAAAATGTTTATACCTTTCAAATTTGCATCCTCTTTTTATCAAATAGTCGAATCAGATTATAAAGGCGTGCCAAATGTCGGGATTTGCAACTATAACCTTGTAAACTATGGGAAATCGAATAATGGTTTCGATAATATAATATTTATCTGTTGAAGACACCTTAACGAGGTGCAAAATATTACAAAGGAAAGAATATTAATTCATTCGTACCCATGAGCGTTATTTTCAAATGTCAAAAACGTGAAAACTATCTCATTGTTTAGATCAAAAAGTATTCCTAATAATAGTGCAATAAGTGAAACGATTTAATATCTCAGGAAACAAAGCATAATTTTCAAATTTCAACCTTCAATGACCAAATCAAAACAGTTCCATTTCGAATAAGAAATAAAAATCGATTACTTTGAAAATTAACATAAGTTTATAATTTATAATAATATTTAAATGTTTACTATTTTCATGATAAATATTCCGATATTTATCAATTTTATTATTTCACAATAATCTGTTTTTCACTATTGAACAATTTTCCTATTTCAATCATAATTCGCAGGAAAATTTTTTTCGAAACCTAACCTATAAATTGGTGCATTTTGTTGCTGCCGAGATTATTTTCACTATTACATATCCAAACAATGGTTACATACATTATTTTCAATTTCTATGAATTAAACTGTCTGGGAGAATTAAACTTTTATATGACATTTTATAACTATGATTTATAACATTGAAAATAAAAATTAATTGTCAATTTAAAAAAACGGGAAAATATCAACTCACAGCTTCTTCTATTATCAAAAATCAATCAGTGTTCTCCCTTCTCCTCTCTCTCACTCTCGTGTTCGAGTTCTGAAAAGCACCGCTACCTGCCGCTTCTTTGTTTAGAAATAGCATCGGTATTACAGGTAGAAAAATGGACACATTTTATAAATGGAAAAACGAGAGGAGAATGGAATTTCAAAAAAATGGAATGTTTTTACGTAACAATTTTGCAATATTTCCCATTCCCGGCTTTACGGGCAAAATTGATTAGTAAGATGGCCTCGATTTGTTCTTATCAAAAGGGAATTTTATCAACAAAGTATATATACAATAATAATTATCAAAACAGTATTAAAAGAAATATACACGTTCAATTTAATTGTTATCATGAAAGAAATATTACTCACATTAATAACAGCACTCGTGACGTCAATAATAATTCACCCAAATCGAACCAAGGAATTTGCAGACGAAGTTTATATTATACAGGTTTTCACAACTGGAGCACACACTAATCACTTTTTTCGATGATATATATAAATTTTTCTCGCATCACTTGCGATTCGAATTCAAACTGTTTGATAATTTCATCCGAACAACTGAAAATTGAATGAAAATTGAAACATTAAATTGTACCGATGTAATTTTTATTGTTTTATTTGTAAAAAAGAACAAAAAACTGGTAATATTTATTAGGAAGAGATGTGAAAAAAGAGCCCGGGACGACAATCAGTTGTCATAAACAGTGGGGCGCCATATTGAATATCACCTGTCAATACTGAAGTGATGTAGCGCCATCTTAGGAATGGAGGAAGAAGCGCTTAAGACTATAAACATTTTTTTACCAACCGAGGAGTAAATTTTTCTATTTAGTTACGAAAACGACCACTAGAGGCGTTTGTATCGGTCATTTTTCTTTTAATTAAAGAAAATATAATAATAAATAATTAAGAACATTTCGTAAACCGTTGTTTTTGAATTTTTTCAAGAAATTTGTATTCAAATACAAAGAAAATATTGATTTTCATAGAATTATGTAATTAAATCTTACCATTATAGTCAATTCACTATTATTGATATTTTAATCAATTTATTTGATTCTTCGAAACTTCGTATAACTTGGTAATTTTCAATAAATCAATGTCTGAACTTGAATATGTCGGATGTTGTTGCTCCCGAGGAATTGATGTAACGTTAAAATTTTCTTTTAACGATTTTTTAAAATTTTGCCAAACTTTTATTTGATTTGGTGTATCTCTTTGTTCTTGGGACATCAATACGTAACTTCCCTTTAAATTGCAAAGAGTTTGCAAAGTATCCAATAATGCCTTTGTCGACTGAAATACAACGATTAATTAAATATTTCTTTGTTTTAAATTGAAAAAAATTCCGATTTTTTATTTTACGAGTAAAAAATATCAATAATTAAAATACTAAATTTTTGCTACTTTTATACAAAAAGAACTTAATATTAATTTTTTTTATTTAAATTATAAACTTACTTCCTCGTAGTAAATGCAATCGGCGAGAAATATAATTTCAGGAATAAAATCTTTCGGTAATTCTTTTCCCCATTCGAAAATTTCAGTTTTTACAAGTCCATTTGATTTTTGCCAATGGTGTTCATTTAATTTCACATTTTTATTTAAAGCCGACATTGCGCTTTCTAAATCAGTTATTAAAACTTTTGCTCTGAAAATAAAAAAAAATTTATTACTTAAACTTTTATTCATTGGAATATTATTTATTATAATTGGAATAGTATTTTAAAAAGTAATTTTTCTTTTGTAAAAAAATACCCAAAACATGCGGCTGTCATTCCAACACAACCAAGTCCGGCACCAAGTTCCAAAACATTTTTCCCCAAGAGCCAATTTTTTTCACGACAAGTGAAATCAATAAATTTCGCTAAAACAATTGCTGCGTCCCAAACAACACAATTAACATCGCCAATTTTTTCTTGATACAATGATAAAGTTTGTTTACAACTTTCCAATTCCAATTCTCTTATAAATACATCATTATCCATTATTATTGCCCTTTTAATTTATTTACTAGAAATGCAACTTTTATTAAATATTTGTTATTAATAATATTAATTATATCCTAGAAATACACGTGAAATATAAATATTTAAGATTTTTTTTCAAATGAAAAGAATATAAACACACAACCGCCTTGCACGCCTTGCACACAACAACTTGAAAAGTTAGGTTATGTTGTAGATATTTTTTGTTTAACACTCATGCGCAGAACAGTGCGGTATTTTTAAAATTTGTTCTGTCTTTTTTAATCCTTAAATTAAATTATAATTAAACAACAAAGTAGATTTTCTACAAATAAAATAAATTATCCGAAAACAGTTTGAATTTGCAAGATAATTGAATTTTCCCTCCTAGAATGTTTCGTATTGTCACCACTAGATGGTTATCAAGAATTGATAAAATGTTTAATTTTTAATTAATTAAATTATTTTCCTTATTGTGACAAAGTAAATATGTAAACTATATTAGTTTTATAATCGATTTTTTTTTATGTTTATTTATTTAAACCTGTAATATTTAAAAAAACGTTTAAAAATATGAAATGGACTGAATTTCGCGCTGTAATGTATCGTCCAATTGAATGGCGATTACTACAGCCAATCCAAATGCAAGATATGTCGTCCAAGCTAATCATGTTTTGACAATTCTGTTAAAACGAACCAATCACGTACCCGACATGTTCATTGTCGTAGGACTTTGTTGCAAAAATATTTTCGTGGGCGTTAATTCATGGTGAAAATTACTGTGTGCGAAAGGTTTATCTATGTATTGTTGTGATTCGTGCGTGTCTGGCGTGTATTTTTATAATGATCACAAGAATGTTCAATTTCCTCTAATTTGGCTGAAATTCAACAGGAAAATGATTGTAATCGATTGGAAAGTGTGATAAAAGTGTGACAATTATTCTCAATGAATGATTTTTTCATCGATGTGGTATCTTAGTTATGTGAAAAAAATGAAGATGAAGTGAATAAATTTTTCGGAGTTCAACGGGCATTTAGTGTATAACGTAGAGGAAAAGAGGGAGGAGATGTGTCGGTGGATGAAACTACAATTTGCTTAATAGCTAATAGACTCAAAATTACTGGGCATGATTCTATGATCCGTTCACGATGTCCGCGTATGTGACGATACTGCCATATCTCTTCCTAGGATTATTAGGTAATTGGATCCAGTCTGCTTCTTATCCGTTTTTCAACACTTTATTTACACACCACTGTGACAATGTTTCTAAATTTAAGCTTTTCTCATCTCCCTACTTCATCAAAACAAAATATACTTATTTTTTTCCAATATATTTAGATATATATTTTCTCCCCAACAATAATTCCCGATAAGAAACAAATAGAATTTTAAACGTCCTGCTATTAATAATTTATAATCTTTTTCCATTTTTTTTCCCCAAAAATTCAAATCGTTGGAGAAAATTTTTCGAAAATAAAAAACAAAAGAAATTTTCCTTTTTTTGTAGACCTTCCAAAAGAAAAAAATAGTTCATTCCGATTTAAACGACAAATCTATTTTTACCACTGTTAATTGATATAGATTTTTAAAATAAGTTTCTCGATGATTTATTTATAGATTTGTATCTCGCACTACTACTCGGAAATGGAACTAAAAAAATTTATTTTCCAAATTTCGGGAAAGAATTTAAATAACGAATTTGAAAATAGAAACTAGTTTAATATTTCTAAAAGATGATTTTCTATTTACATATTTTAATTTCTTAAGGTATTTGATGAAAAAGATGTGAGGTGTTGTCGAAAATTTTCAAATAACAATTGTGTTTTGCAACATGCTTAATATTAGAGATAAAGTGTCTATCTTTGGTATTATCTGTTTTTTTAAAAAAAGACATTCAAGTGCATTATTGTGATTGAGAAATCAAATTGTTATTTAGAAATAACAATTCCTTATATTCGCATGATTTTATTTCCACTGATTTCTGATTTAGATACTTATCACATTTTTGTTATATATTTATGCGAATTGAGGCCAATATTCAATTTACAAATATTTTCATTTTGGCAGGAGAGTTTCGTATTTTTTTCCACTTTTATTTGCTCTTTAAAAAAAAATAAGAACATTCAGTAATAAAAGATATATTTTAGATTCGATCTTGCATACAAATGTGTAAATTTAACGAATGTATCAAGGACAGTAATGATCTTGTTAATCATATGAATGCATTAACTTTTTCATAGAATTGTTTCGCATCACTGAAAAGATCAAGTTTTCTTCTCGTTTTTTTTCTTTTTTTGCTCTCTGGTATATATATATATATATAATTTTTTTTCTTTAAGACAAGAATTTTTTTACCACGTTTTGATCAATTTTGGAATTATTATTGTCATTAATATCGTTCAAAATTCAAATATTTATTCGTCTTCTATTTAAAAAAAAATAGCGTTATTATTTTTGTTTTGCATTTTAGGTATGACTTTAGGACACGACATCAAAGGTACTTCGTATTGTGAATTTTTTAATGGCACAGCTTGCCCTGAATCACAGCCAGGATGCGTCCAAAGAGAAGAGTGCAGTCCAAGCGAACCAGATAAACGAAATCATTGTTACGCTGTCTGGAAATATGATAGAGAGACGAAAAAGTCGACTGCTGTCCTAAAGGTTTGTTCGCTATCAATTTTTTACATTATGTTGATTCGCGTTAATGAATTCATTGAACGAGAAATTTATAAATAAAAATTGCCAATAAATATTGCGATATTTTACATTTGAATTTTGATTAATTTTATTAAATTTATTACCTTTCGCATTTGAAATTATTAATTTTTTTTTCTCCGAATTAATTAAATTTATTACCAGTTACAATTAATTTTAAATGTCATTCGTTTCAGTTGGTTGAAGAATTAAGCATTTTCACATATTTGTTTTTCTTCTCTACTTTGACATTTTTGAAAATTTAATTTTTATTGAAAAAAATAATAATTTTTGATGAAAAATATTTTCTTTTTTGTAGGGATGTTTTTTAGATAATAGAGATTGTTATGACAAGCCACAATGCGTGGAGAAAAGTTCGGATGTAAAAAAGAAAATGCTTTTTTGCTGCTGCGATGGCAACATGTGCAACCAAAATTTCACTTGGGATCCACAGCCTACAGAGCCTCCTCCCCCAGTTCAAGGTAGAAAAAATTATTTTCCACAATTATTAACATTACATTGTGATATAGTAAATGAAATTTCTAATGATTCATTTTTCTGTTTAGAATACGAACCGGTATCAACTTTCGATGAGCAAGTAATAATATTAATGATAGCGGTGTCAATTCCCTCGCTCTTTGTCGTAGCCGGACTGCCCATTATGTACTGGTACTATCGTCGAAGAAAACTTGGATACTTCAATGAGGTAAATTTGGAAATTATTTCCAAATTATTTTTCAAAAAGAATTTTTCAATTTCTTATTGAATTTTTTTGTTTAATTTTTAGGTCCCAACATTGGAGCCATTGCCATTGCCACAGCCATCGCCAAGTTTGGGTTTGCGACCGATCCAACTTCTTGAAATAAAGGCTCGTGGTCGATTCGGAGCCGTGTGGAAAGCTCAGCTCAAAAGTGACGTTGTCGCTGTAAAAGTGTTTCCAGTACAGGACAAACAGTCCTGGCAAACTGAACAAGAAATTTTTAAACTCGCTCACATGGATCACGAAGATATTCTTCATTTTATTGGCGTTGAAAAGCGAGGCGATAATTTGCAAACCGAGTTCTGGCTCATCACTTCTTATCACGATAAGGGCTCACTTTGCGATTATCTAAAAGCGAACGTCGTCACATGGCCCGAAATGTGTAGAATTGCCGAATCTATGGCTCGGTAATTTTTTTTTTACTTTTTCTTTTTAATATTGTAGAATTTAATTACAATTCTAACACAAATTTTTTTCAGTGGTTTGATGCATCTTCACGAGGAGATTCCGGCTAATAAAGCGGACGGTTATAAGCCCGCAGTTGCTCACAGAGATTTTAAGTCTAAAAACGTTCTTCTCAAGGCTGATATGAGCGCATGCATAGCGGATTTCGGATTAGCGTTAATATTCCATCCTGGAAAACCGTGCGGAGATACGCATGGACAGGTAGAAAAAATATATCAAATCAATTTTTTGTCCTTGACTTTTTTTTTATTAACTTGTAATTTTTTTTCAATTTCAGGTTGGAACTCGAAGATACATGGCACCTGAAGTTTTGGAGGGAGCAATCAATTTCACAAGGGATTCATTCCTTCGAATTGATATGTATGCGTGTGGCTTGGTTCTTTGGGAATTAGCCTCTCGTTGTACAGTACAAGATGTATGTTAAATTATTCATTCTCTCAATTTATGAAGATTATTTTAGTTTCGAATTTTATTATAGGAAAATAAATCACATTGAGGAATATTGTTCTAATTTTTTTGTTCTTATTTAGGGACCAATTGGAGAATATAGGTTACCATTTGAGGAGGAAGTTGGACTTCATCCTACACTTGAGGATATGCAGGAAAGCGTTGTGCATAAAAAAGAAAGGCCTTTTATTTTAGAAACATGGCGAAAACATCCGGTAACTAATAGCAAACGTGAAATTAAATTGATTTCTTTAATAAATGAAGAGTGGAAGGTTGATTAGTTTTCCAAAATAGGTGGAGAAAAATTGAAAAATAGGTAAAATATATGTTTTTTTCTTTTTAGGGTCTATTATCAATTTGTGACACAATGGAGGAATGTTGGGATCATGATGCCGAGGCGCGTCTTTCTGCCTCATGTGTGATGGAAAGAGTCGCGACACTAAGCAGGTTACTTGTCTTAAATTCATCAACGTTAATCAGAGTTGATAACAACGATTCTATCACCACAAAGGAATCCAGTATGTAGTTAATCCCTGTATATTGTAGTTTAGTTGAATTGCACAACCACGCGTTTTGTGTATCATAATTTTCAAAACGAAAACAAATCAAATCAATGGGGAAAGTCGGTATTTGTCGATTATTTTACATTTTTATGAATGATAAATAAAAAAAAACCTGACATTTTTTATAATACTCAAGTATTCTCAGTCAGAATTTTCTAATTTTTGATTTTTCCCTTTAATTTAAAAATTATTCATTTTTTTTTGAAAACAATCTAATGAGTACAAAAAAATTAATAAAATTAGTGACCACATTCCCCATTGATTGTAAAACACGTATCTTTTGGAGAAGGATTTTTTTTCTATAGAAAAAAGAAATTCTGGCCAAAGAAAAAAAAAGACTAGATGCAAATTATTTAAGAAATAAGGGAAAATTTCTCTCGTCTTTTGTTTTTAATTTTGAAAATTTACATTGTGTAATGAAATCGAAGAACCCTGTTACAATGTACCTGGTAGATGCAATCGCGTTTAGTCGATTGTATGCCACGAGGAATTTATCAGAGATGAATTAATGCAAGTGAGAGGGTGGAAAATTCTTTTTCTCTCTCTTGCTTGCATAAATGATTCTCTTGAAATTCCGCGGCAAATCATCTAGATTTCGCAGAATTTTTTCGTAAACACTGCACAACCAGAGACAAATGAAAGAAATCTATTTACCTAAATTATTAATAATAATTAATAATACGTACATACGTTTCAATTAATCATTACGAGGCCCTAGATATGTAATTATTAATAAATTCTTTTTATAAGAACAAAAGAAGCAACTCGATTTAACAGAGCACCTGTCTCCAAAGCCATAAAAAAAGAAAAATTGTAACGCGACTGCCTAACAAAAATTTGTACATGTGAATCGCAGTTTTTTTTCGTTTCTTTTATTTTAAACATGGCATCAGTACTTTTTTTTCGAATCAAAATATTTTTTTTTCTCCAAAATTAATCCACATATTTTTGTATAAAAAATTATTTTTTTACCTATCAATCCTTAAAACTTTTGAGATTGAAAATTTTGAAAATATGACCAAATTATTTTTTTAACGATGCCTTGTTTAATAGAAAAAAAAACAAAAAGAAATTGCGAATGTTAGTCACCCAGTTTCAACGAAAACTTTTTTGTAATTTTTCTTGAAATTTAGTATTTATTATTATTATTATTATTATTATTATTATTAATTTAATTAAATAATTTTCTATTTCGGAAAAATTAGAAAAAAATTTAAGAGAAATTGTATTAGAAAATTAGAAAAAAATGAAGCGCCTCGATTACGAAATTATTTTGTGATGCTGGGTTTCGACAGTGCCAAATAAAAAAATAAAAGGATATATAAAAAGGACAAAAATAGAAATTATAAACGCCATGCGACACGCGCTTCTCCATTTCTATTATATTCATTATTAATAATAAGAATAAGTCATATGGAAAATCGAGTGTACCTAATAATCTTTGAATAACGTCACAAATGATTGAACATGATAAATAATATCGAATTATTGTACACGACATTTTAGGGCCCTGACATATCGGACAGCAGACAAATACCATTATCACGAATGTTTTAATCTTTGACAAGTAGTTTCATCGCTATATCAATATAATAAATATATATAATTATATATTAAATAATAAAACTAGAAATTTATCGAATCAACGTTTCGTTTGGCGATTTATAGAAATCAAATTTAACAACAAAAAATTCATTTTCATCAAAAAAATATATATTTTAAACAGAGAACATTACATAAAATATTCAATTTTATTCAAACGTTATGTAACATCTCTGTTTTGTCAATTAAATTGTTTTTTAGAAAACAAAATTGTCAAAGAGAAATTAAATTATAAAAATTTAAATTCATTTAAATTAAGAAAACAGCTTTCTTATTGTAAATACTTGAATGAATTACGTTAATTCATTTCTTTAAAAAATTAGAAATTATTTTTAAAAACTTTTATAAAAGCGAATTATTAGAAAAGAAAAGAAGATTTAATGAAAAAAGAAAAATTAGAATATTTGTAATTATATCATTGGAGTAATACATTAAAAAAAAGAAATTGTTGATATGTATTGAGAGAGAAAAGAAAAAAATTTGTAAAAATTTTTTATAAATTGTAATATAAAATGAAAGAAAAGAAGAAAGTAAAAATTTCCATTTTTATGGCAATTATAGATATATATGTTAATTATTATAATTGTTCGATGAATGTCTGTACAAAAAAAAATACTCAGAAAGCTGTTTTTAATTTATAGTAAAAATTGATCATTGTTGAAAAATAATAATCAAATTAGCGACGATGATTCGATTTCTTTCGAGTGTGCTGTAAATACACTTCGCTTTAGCAATTTTTTGCCGAATATCGCGGTTAATGGTGGAATGATTTTCTCTGAAGTAAACAAATTAATATTTCAGAAAAAAAAAATTAAGAGGCGACGTACCTTGAGGACAAAAAACAATCTGTCTGCTTTCTGGTACTGTTGTTGTTACTTTAGATATGTAAGTTATTTTTAAATGATTTGTTTGATAGTTATTTTTATGGGAATTTCCCAAATGAAAATTATACAATTGTATCTATTAAGTTTTAAATTTCAATTGTATCATCGGGACGTTTTTCATTTGAATTATAAAAAAAACTTGTCACAAATTTTCCCTAAAAGTTTTTGCAAACAGGAAAGAAAATTTTTTAAGTGTAAAATTTGTGACTCCAGTGTTTTGATAAATATTCAAATGAAATTTGTCCTTTCACATTATTAAGACTTTGGATCGGATAATCGATTTTCCGCATCTAGTCGACTAATAAATTGACTGTACATATTAAGATATACCTGAACTAGAAACTGTAAGACTATCGAGACGCAAGAAACTCTTATTATTTAACACTCGAATTATTAGGGTTTTATTATTATTATTATTTTTTTTTTAAGGGTGAAGTCCCTCTGCCCCTCCCCCAGTGATAAACCAACACAATAATAAATTATTGTCCGATGGAAATTTCTGTAATAGACATTTTATCATTTTTTAAATCGATTTTAAGAGTATTTTGATCTATTTCGAATGAAACGATTTTAGAATAAAATAATCATTGTTTTTACAAGAAAATTGAAAAAAATTGTTTCAAATTTACAATTAACGGATCAGTTTTTGATTAATTTCATCTCAATTAAGATGTAAATAATTTTAATTTTTGTTACTTCCATGGAAAAAAAATTTGAAAATAATATTTGAGCTGAAATACAGAAAAAAAATATAAACAGAAAAAATGAGTATTTCTCATGTGATAGAATGTAAATTTAAAAAAAAATTACGGAAATTTTCCTGAAGACATAGAATTGTCCCTTTATAGTGTGCACATTTATTAAATCACGTTTGCAGATTATTTATTATAGATAATTTATATGAACAGATTGAAACCTGTTTTAAGATTTTTGGAAAACATACATATTTATAGGTTTTTTCTAATTGGACGTATCTAATTTTTTTTGTTTTCAAATTCTCATTTTTAGGCGCTATATGATTGTATTTAGTGCAAAAAAAGTAGAATAAGCGGATATCGTTGCATCTGTATAACGACTCTCAATTTTTTAAGAAAAGGGACGAATAATGATATAAAAAAAAAAGAAATTAAAACAAATTAACATTAACATAAGTAATAAACTTATGTGAATCACATGTGAGAGAGAAACCTTCACATATAAATGTGCATTATTCGCCTTCATCGTGTAAGCACAATATAATCATTGTATTATTACATTGTAATATTTTTTGCATTAAAGATTTTTTAAAACTATCTATAGCACTTTGGATTTTTAGAATATTATAAAAATAATTTCTTGCTTAAAAAAGCAGAAAAATAAAATTTATTATTTTAATAATTATAATGTATTATTTATATTTATTTCTATAGATAAGTGTGAAATTTAAAAGAAAAAATAAAAATTTCACTATATCATTAGTTTTAAACTATTTTATAATAATATAATCAAGTAATTAGCTTTTTAATTAATGATTGATAAATTTCAATATTAATATAATTGTTGGTTATGGCACATTTTTTTCAATTGACAAATTTTTATATTAATTAGAGATATTAAACAAATGTTTTTGCATATTTTAATAGTACATACCTTAAATTTACTGATCTCAATAGTTTTAAACCATTTTATTATTAAACAATCGATTAATTAACAGTTTTAATTAATAATGAAGCGTTAGAAGTTTCGCTGTCGTTTCAGCGTACAGGACTCTCATTGGCTACATTCAAATTTGTGTGAGGGTTGAACGGACCAATGACAGGACTGTAAAACTTTAGGGCGCATTCAGAAAGTAATTCAACTCATGTTTTCAAAATTATATTATATACAATTATTATTATAATATAAATAATATAATATATAATAAATTTTTTTATTTTTTTTAATAGTATATATATTTTCTTGAAAATAATTAATTTTAATTATAAATTGAATTGGAAATGCTAATGTAGAAATCTAACTTGTTGGTTATGTATGACATTGTGTCTGTTGACGTTTGGATTATAGTGAATGAGTGAATCGAAAATATTCCCTTTTCTCATTTAATTAATAGATAAATTGTATAATCTTATAATAACCATAAGGAAATTTGAATTCCTGTAAATTATTATCATGGCAAAACATCATCCGGATCTTATCTTTTGTCGAAAACAACCCGGCGTTGGTAAGTATTTCCTAACCTCACTTTTTCAATAATTAAATATATTTTTATATCTTTATTTATAATTATATAATTATATTGTTATAATAAAGAAAAGAATAGAATTTTTATTTTTATTTTTATTTATATTTATATTAATAAATTTCACTGTAAATTAACTGCATTTCTCACTTGTGAAATGATTAACATTTTTCATCGAATTTATTTTCATAGACAATTAAGAATTTTGTTTGTTTATTGAATAATTATTATTTTAGCCATTGGACGTCTTTGTGAGAAATGTGATGGAAAGTGTGTTATCTGCGATTCCTATGTAAGACCATGCACGTTGGTGAGAATTTGTGATGAATGTAATTACGGTTCTTATCAAGGACGTTGTGTAATTTGTGGAGGTCCTGGAGTATCCGATGCGTATTATTGTAAAGAATGTACAATTCAAGAAAAAGACGTAAGTATATTTTTTTTATAATTTCATTTCATATTTCATTTTATATTTTTTTTCCAAATATTAATTAATCAATCAATTAAAATTTTCAGAGAGACGGATGTCCGAAAATTGTTAATCTCGGATCCTCCAAGACTGATCTATTCTACGAACGAAAGAAATATGGATTTAAAAGACGATAGTCAATTTATTTTAATTGAATCTAAAAGTTGTATTTTCAACTACTTGTAATTTTATGGAAGCAACACGAAATATGTAAATATTTTAAAGTTAAATTTTTTCTAATTTTTGCAAATGACAAAAAGATGTGGAGATTGATAATTATTAGGAATGAATTTGAAATAAATAGTATCATTTTTGCTTTTGTGGAACACTCTAAATGACACTACATTTATTTAATCATCTATAATTTTAATTTACATTATTTTCTTTTAAAATGACATAACAAATTTAATTATGTCGTGCGTCAAATACATTTGATAACCGAGATTTCACTCTTACAAACTATTTCAAAAACGTTAAACACTTTTAGTCCATTTTGTTAATTTTTTTAAAATTATTTTTTGAAGTACCTTGTAAGATAAAATTTTTGCACTTCTTCTTTACAATTTCTACATCTTAAACTATAGCAATGTAACTCATTTGTACAACCTTCATTATGAAAATACGTACATGATTTAAATGCATTTATTAATGAAAATCTAAAAATTTACTTAAACGACATTCTTTGACAAAATTTAATAAAAATTAATTAAAATTAATAAATTTGCAGTTTGAAATTTTGTTAAAAAATTGTCGCAGTTGATTTACAATAATTTATCTATAATTAAAAACTAAGTTTATTAAGATCCAAAGAAATACTCGATTAGTTCACTTTCGTGAGAAATCAGATCTTTTCAGAAAATAAAAGTACAATTATAAATTAAACAAGTAGATTACAAATTTATATCTTTTTCATTGTCAAACATTTCATACCAAGTTAATATTCTTTCTCAACGTGTTAATTTTTAATTCCCCCTTTGATTTCAAACACATTTTTGAATAAAAAATTTCAAATCGGAACATTTTTTTCCCTGTAAATTAATCTCGAATTATTTCAATAGATCACAATTTATTGCACAAAAATAGTCTCGGTAAAATGAATTAAAAGAAAGTCATTTTTTCCCGAATAATCTCAGTGAATAAAATCAATAAAAAAAAAATTCGTTAACGTAATCAATAAACGAAATTATTGGTCCTTAGTAACATTACAATTTTTTCGATAATGTCGAATATGTTATTAAATAATTATAAATCTTTCATATATATATTTATATCTTGCAACCGTGATTAGATTTAAAAAGTATTTAATTAAAATACTTAAAACTAATATATTTATATAGGTGTGTGTATATATATAATATGTGTATTACATTAAAATGCTGTCACTTTCATTCTAATTACAATGATAAATTCAAAAACAAATTCCTTATTTCCATTCTCAAAAATATTTTTCGAGACGTTGAATTGCGAATATCAAATTCGTTTCGTTCGTAAATTGAATATATATATATTTATACAAAATATCTGTTTACTATTAAAATACAAAGAATTCTCCAGATTGTCAACAAATGTAAATTGCAATGTTTCAAAATATTTATTCGAATCTTTGAAAAATGTAGTACGTGAAATTATTTCACGTAATTAATTGATGGACTTTTTCTAATTAATATATTAACAGTAATTTACTTGATATGATTCCTACTTTTTTTTTTATTGATTGTTGCTGTCATCTCACAATTCGAGAAAAAAGTTACTGTAAATTAAATTAATTTTCCTCGATTTGTAAAAATTAATTGAATTATTCAAAATTCTCTTATATTAATATATATTAAAATAAAAACAATAAACTAATTAAAATAAAAAAAATGTATCAATTCTCAAAAAGGAAAAAAATATTCAATATTCTGTAATAATAAAATTATAATAAATATAGTATAATAATAAATTATAATAAAATAAAATAAAAATTTTTCCCCATTGACAGTAAAGATTTACATGTTAACTTTTTTCCTTGAACTGTTGAGTGAAAACTATTTTAAAACAATGATAGGTATTTGTTATTTTCTAATAAAAATGATTACCTTTGTAATATTTTTAGGAAGAAATGACAAGAGGTACTGCGGTTTATAAGAAGGAAGTATCGTTGCGTTAACTAGTGAGGTTTTTTTTCCTTTTTTCTCTTTAAATAACAACAAACTCACTGGGAAGGGAATATATCACTAAAAACTATTTTTATACAAGCTTTGAATACTAAATCACTCTAATGTTTCTATATTGACACATTTCTTTTCTTCAAGTACTAAAAATAATTACCTAAAATACTAAACTATTTATGTATACTTTTTTTTTCTTCACTGCAAAAAAATTCCGTGCCATTAAAAATTTTTTCAAACAAATTTTTCTTCATTGAAATATTATAAAACTAAATTTTATAAAATATTAAAATATTAACCAATTTTGTAAAAAAAAAATGGAATATAATTAAAAAATCTAATTAAAAAAAAAATTAGGGAAAATTAAATTTTGTAAAACTCAAATAATTAAAAATTAAAAACCATAAATTATTATATCAATTATTCAGTTAATTTTTTTCTGAAATAATTACAGTGAGAATAGAAATCAAATTAAATGCTTTCCCTTAATTGTAAAGATAGATTTTGTTAAAATTTACGCTTATTGTAAATATTACAAGAAGAGTAAAAAAAAACACTGAATTTTTTCTACAGTGACGCTTTTCATTAATAGAAAAAGAAGTATATGAGTAAAAAGCGTTTGTGTAAATGTTAAAAAATAACAAGTATATAGTTATATTGAAAACGTTATTGATTGCTGGAATAAATGTTATTCTTCAATAGGCCTTTGTTTTCTTAAAAGCATAAATTATTTATGCTATGAATTGATATTTATTGCCTAAAATTTATTAATATAAGTTAGAATCATTGTCTATAAAACGTTGCTAATCACTACTTTCGTAATCTAATTGCGTGATAATAAATGCATGAATTTCTACTGTAATTCGTTAAAAAAAAAAGAGAAAAAAAAATCATCTACTTTTGGAAATATTTTAAAGCAAAAAAAAAACAATTACTTGAAGCATAAATTTAACACAAATCGGAGTTTTTTCTAAAGAATAAATTTAGATAAATTAAAGCAAATTGTGAAGTTAAATTTGTGACATCTCTTGAGAGAAAAAAAAATTTAGTGCATTTTTCACACTTCACATTCCATTTTAGTGGTACGAAAATAATTTTTTGCAATAGCAACATTATTACATTTTAACAGACTTATTAACGATTCTTTTAATTTTTCTCTATTCCTTATTCTTTCTTTAATTCTAAAATTGGCTATAATAGCATTATCATGCTATTCCTCGGAATATTTTCCATTCGTCTCATCTTATTCTTAGATTCTCAAGTAAACTTCTTTTAAAAGAAAAAAGTTTTTCTTGTATTTTGAAAATTTTCCTATTTTGTGATTGAATTATTATTATAAGTATTATTATTATTATTATTTGTCATTTTGCGTGTACGTCAGGTCAGTCATTGTCCAGATCATCTGATTTCTCTGCGCTTGCAGAGATATTTACTTCTCATCTTGATAATGAGGAACTTGCAACAGACCTACCGCTAACGGCAGATTGAAGACTCATCATTGATCCTCTATAATGGAAAAATTTGTTCAATATCGAAAAAAATTAACGAAAATCATTTTACAGATAATTTAAAAAAAATTCTTGATTAGCAACTAATAATAACTAATTAATAATTTTAAATTCAATTAATTTGGAAAAGAATAATGAATAATGGTAATTAATTTTTTTTCATTACCTGTAATGTGCCGATGGTAAAGTTTCATAAAAGTACATCAATTGGGCTTTATGGAAATTAATTGACGGCAAGAATTCTTCTTCCTCGGGATTTTGCCACTGTAGAATATAGGTGCCAGGTTCTTGCATTATATGAGTTCCCTAAAACGGATAAATTACAGCATTTTTTTTTACCTAATTGCAATAAATAATAATTACAAAAAAACAAAATACCTGAATACTTTCTCCATCATGACAAGTGATGCTGGGTTCAACTTTTAGGCAATTAACACCCTCTTTCCATTCCTTGGTGCTAATTTCGTGTTCAATTTGCGATGGTACAGTGAGTGTTCCTTAAAAAAGTTGTTACTTTAATAAAAATTAATCCAAATTTTTTTCTATTTTGAAAATTAAAAATTGAATTTTCTTTCTTTATTCCTGGTACAATGAAATAAAATTTTGCAAAATAATTTTAAAATAATTTAAAAAATAAAATTATTATGTAACAATTGAAGAGAATTAAAAATAAATTACTAAGGAGAAAATTTATTAAAGTGAAATTTCTTGTCAGTTACCAGTGACGTTGGTATTGTCAATTGACTTGTGCAAAACGGTAAAAAGCACATTATGCCTCATAACATCAAAGTCCCAAGTGAGCACTGCTCCAGGATCATTGGAGCGTATAATAACGTTATGCACTTGACCACGACCAAGACTAATCGATTGATACAAACAGTGTTCATGTTCACTTGTAGGAACTTCCAAATCCATTCTATATAAATTCTTCGAAACAACTCCACCTTCCATGACGTAAGTCTAAATTCAAAGAAAATTAAAGATATTAGAAAAAGATTTTTACAATTAAATGAAAAATTCAAAATTCTTTTTAACAAAAATATTTCTTAAATTAGTATTTTACATAAATCGAATACATATAAATTACATTTCTTTTGTTGAAATTATTTACAGTAACAATTTTTAATTCAATAAACAAATAACAGTAAGCAACTAACAAGAACTAATTCACAATTTTTAATTTTTATTCCATATTAATAATTCAATTCAAATTAAATAATTTAATCATCAACTTTATTTTTCGTCCGAAACTAAAAGGTAAATAGAAATTAATAAATAATTTCATTTGTGAATTTATTTCCTGTTCTAAATTTTAAGAATCTTTTCACATTTCTATTTAAATTGACAGTAAAAACGCACTAGAAACAAATGGGAGACGAATACGAAACAAATTTTTATTTTATCAATTAATAGAAAAAAATTGTGCTAAATTGTCCTTTTGAACATGACAATACGTATTTAATTATTGTGCCAACTAAGTGAACAAAAAGAAAAGAAAAGAAAAATTACATAATCTGCAAAATTATTTGAATTAATTAAATTGCGTATAAGTGTTGATTAAATAAATAAGTGAGCTGCAATTGAATTAATCTTACATCGTCCGTTTCCTCAAAAATGTAAAAGCGTCGAGGTATCAAATTGTATACTTCACAAAAACCTCCCTGTCAGCCGATGAAAATTTATTATTTGAAATTGAATTTTGAAGAAAAAAAAATAGGGCACATTTTCTTCTTCTTTTTCACATGACGAAAGAAAAAATTTTTTTTTTCAAATTTCTTTCCTTTGTTTTTCAATTAGCAAACAAAAAAAAGAAACAAAATTTTTCTAAATACATTTCTTATTTTACAATTTAATTTTAGGAAATAATATAAATAAATAAATTAATTAATTAAAAATAAAACAATAATGAATTTACTTCTTTGATTATGAGTTCGAAAGGGGATAAAATTACTTTATTTTATAAATCTCACCTCTGCCGTTCCACCGAGAAAATCAGGAATATATTGTTCGTCGATATAATCACCGAGACCACCAGAGCCTTGTTCTTGATAATCAGTTCCACAGTAGAATATAAATTTATTTCTCGTATTTTCATCTGTCAGTAAAAAGAAAAAAAATTCATCTGTTAATTTTATTCCTTTACGATTACTATAAATAAAGTTTTTTTTTATCTATTTCCTTACGGATGAAAGTACTAATTAACGTCCACAAAATAGGGAAGCATCTTGGCGCCCGCATAATAAGAACTCTCCCAAGAGTTTCCGGATAATTTGCCTCGACAATCTCAATTATTCGTAGAAGAGCCTTAATTCCTGGTCTCCATAAATGTCGCATATTCAATCCCTCTAAATCAATCAAAAGCGTCCATTGTGAAACCGGATGTCCACAAACATTTGTCGCCTCCTCCATCAATTGTAAACCCTCCTCACAAATATGTAGAGCCTGCAAAATTTCAACGATAGAATGAAATTTCATAAATCATAATAAAAAGAATTTGAATCGTTTTTATTTTTATTAATGTAATTTTTTCTCCCTTCTTGATAAATCAACTCACCAATAAAAGTAATTCATCTTCTCCAATCGACTTGAGCAAACCTTTAACATCCATTTGTCCTAATCTGAGAATATATAGCGGACGGCCTTCTACGAAAAAAAATACATTTCTCACTTTTTTGAAAGAATTCATTCAAAATTTTGAAACATTAAAGAAAACAATTTATATAATTAATTAATTATTCATTAATGATAAATAATTCCAAAGGACTAAAGCAGGATTTAAAAAAATATAAATATAATGGAACTAATTAAAAATTTAAACGAATTGAATGAATTGAATGAAATTAAATATATATAAAAATTTCTTTACCTTTATCAAAATGATGCCAACCACCGGGAAAATAATCCTTGACAACCTGGGGCATTTCGTACTCGTCTAAAAGTTTACCTATTTGATATTTCTTTCTCCAGTGGAGGGATTGCGTCAACATTTCTTTAGCTTTTTCCACGGAAAATTCACTGGCGCGCAAAAAGCGAAGTAACGTTGCATCTCCAGGCACTGAGCTACCTCTCAATTCTTCAATACTGTGTCTCAATTGTACTAAACGACTCTCTTGCATCATATCCAATTTTCCCAAATACCTCTCAATATAATCCGACGACATTTGCATATCTGTTGAAAGAATAATCAATTAATTTCTTTTCCTATTATAATTAAAACTAAAATTGAATTTAGAATCATAAAAATGAAATAAACCTCGAGCGTTTGGTAATTTTGTTTCAATATTACACGATTCCTTCAGGGGACTTTGTTTCTTGACCTCTTCCACAAGTCTGAAAAATGTTCAGAAAAAATTTTCCTTTGATTATTATTTATTTATTACTATTATGATATATGAAAAACAAAAAAACTCACGAATTTTCATCTTTAAGTGAAGGTTCTTTCTCTGGAGGTACCCAGGGGGCCACATACGTGATACCATTTTCTTTCAATTGATTGATGAAAAATTCGATAATCTCTTTTCCCTGAAAGGCAAATGACTTTTAATTTTCCAGTGATAAAATTATCAAAATATTAAATAAACGGAAAATGAACCTTTGCAATATTCTGCGCATATTGTTTCATTGCCAATTTTTCCATTGAACTTTCAAAACCGAAAAAATTTTTAATATCGAGACTTGCTGTTTGTTCGAAACATGTCCAATCGGGATTTTCCGGGTGTACCTTTAAATATATAATTAGAAATTTGAACAAGCAAACTCTACATGAAGGGAATTATTGTTTGTGTTAATGAATTTAATTATCTTGTCAACTAATTGAAAAATCAATTATATACTCACAAAGTATCGACATTTTTCTAAAACGGTCACTCTCGATGCAAAACTTTCATTATAGGCCTCAATTTCTAAAATACTGCTGTGACGATTCAATACGTTCCTTTGAATAAAATATATAAAGTCTACGCCTATTATCTGAAATTAAAAATAATGAATTTATTATCTAAAATTAAAATTTGATAAATTCTTTTCATAGAAACGGAAATGTTTAGTATACTTAGTATTTATCATTTTTCCTTCCTTCCTAAATTATAAATACTATTATAATAATAAAATTATAAATAATTATAAATATTATAATAATTATAATAAGTACCTTCTTTAAAATGTAAGGTGCGTCGACATTTAATTTGCACCTTCTTTCTGTTGTTCTCACTGATCCGCAAGGACTTTCTTCCTCTAAAGTTACTTCACAACCGATAAAAACTGGAATTTGTGGACAAGTCGGAAAACGTTGTTCATAGGCCTAAAAAATTATTAAATTATTAACAATTATTTCTCCTTAGATCTAAAACGATTTCAATCAATAATAATATAAAACGCTCCAATTATTTAAAAAAATTCTTATTATCAATTATGAAAAAAAAATACGATAAAAATAGAAATTCCTTTGCACAAGATTATTTAGAACTTCAAGGACATGTAAAAGAATATATATAAAAAAAAAGTAAAATTTATTTTCAACTTAAACAAGTTTAAATGGTCATTAGGCATAAGTTTATAAACAAGGTAAAAATATTCTTTTTAAAGAAGTGGTAAATACAATCGAAGTATTGATTCTCGCTCGAAAATAATTCCACCACGCAATGTCAAACTCGTTTGACAAGTTTTCTCTGGAACATTTAAAAAGCACGTGATAATCGGTTGAGAAAAAAAAATTATTGACTATATGAAACGTGGTACTAAAGACAATTTGTCGTTCGCACGATTATTAAAGTAAATTATAGGCCAATCAGAAAATTGAATAAGTAACGCAATTCGTACCAGGAAATGGAAAAATACTGAGACTCGAATATCTCTGGTTTTAATTTTGTCAATTTTACCATATGATTTATATTTTTAAATTATAATCAATCATCATTAACTGTATCTTAAAGAAAAATGAACAAGAGGAAATATTTATTTAAAAAATTTCCCATTAAGGGGAATTTTTAATTTTTTAAAGGGGTAAATTTTTTAAAATGTAAATAATATGAAATCTTTGTATTGTTAATCGCAACATCTTGAGTTAATTGTATGGTAACGTATTCAAACGATTACAAAACCTGTCATTGATAAGAAAATAGAAAATAATTAAACAATGGTTATACATTTAAACCTGTAAAAAGAATTGTAAATTAATCATTGTTAAATTTATTTTTTTAAACAAGCTCTACGACTTGTTTACAACAAAAAAATTACCTATAATTTCGAATTTTTTAATTACTTTTTAAAAATATTGTTAATTGTAAAGTATTTATTTTTTAAAAGTGTAATTCTTTGTTTGCTTTGTTTTTAATATAGTTCAAGAGTGCAGAAAGTGGATAGAAAGTAGGTGAATGTCAAGCAATGAATATTTAATACAACTACAATAGCAAGGGCTGCTATAGAATATAAACATACCATCATGACAAGTGGAAAAGGGTGTTTGTAAACCCGAACAGGTGATTGGTATTGTTGCACCATTGTGGTAAATTTAATTAAAAACTAGTAAAACACTTCAAATATTTGTTTGCTAAAGATAGCAATGTGATAAAAAGTAAATTAAAAATTTTTAATTTCTTGATTCTAAAACACAATCAACTGTCACAAGCTGACTACTGACATTTCATGGCTTCATTTCAGTCATTGGTCATTTAATCAGCGCAGAAAGCATTGCGCAAGTTCATTTATGATCCCAGGGATGAGAAGTCTTCTTGCTCAAATAGAAATCGATTTTTCCCCACCAGGGTTCGGAAGGAAAAACGTACATATGAATATACCCTTAAGATTCTGATGATAAAAGAAACTTTTCTATAACCAATAGGAACAGTTTTTTTTTTCAAAACATGTGATTCTATTGGTTGGTAACAGAAACGTGAATTTCAGAAATTTATGATGACTCAACCCTGCACATTGTTTGTTTTTGTTTATCTTTGAAACATGAACGGTGAAGAGAAAAAAAAGAAAAGTTATTAATACAAAAAAGTGTGCGAACTGGAGTAAATAGAAACAAATCTAATGTTTAAAAGATTGTTTAATGTTTTCGAATCGACATGGAATTTTAATGTTTACAAAATTATATTAAGAGCGCAATACTTATTTGTCATCAACAAGTACCATAGAATAGGTAAGTTATTTTTTATATTTATTTTCTCTATAAATAATCATTTTTATTCAAAATTCTAAATAAGATTTCTAAATGAATAAATATATTTGTTTTTGAAGATTTTCAAATTTCTTCCTTTTTATATATAACAATTGGAAAATAAGTTAAACACATTTTGTAAACAATGGATTCATTATTCAATAATTCAAAGATATCTGAATAGTTTAATTGTTAACCTTGTTAACTAATGAATTAAATTACATTTTGTTTTTATTATTGTTTCCATAATTAACAATATTGTAGGTTATACACATTTTTTGGCAAATATCAATTTTTCTCTATTACCATATAAAAATTAATTAATTTTTTTAATTTCAGATTATTTCTCGCGTTAATAAATTCTCTTCTTTGTTTGTCATTACAACGTTGGTACAAATTTTTTCTAAATTTTAAACAAAAGGAAAAAAAATCGGAAACAAAAGGAATTGAAAAAAAAAATTGAGAGATCTGATAATAAATCGAGGGACTACTGCATGGTCAACATTTAAGCTGTTGAGTTAGTTGGTTTTCGAGTTTTCACTCAGTATGCGGCGTGGCTTTGAGTAGAGCGTACGCATTTTTTGTTTCATTTCTCTCGTACTTTGTATTATTTATTGTTTCTAAAAACAATGACTATCCGCAAATCGTCTCGATTGAAATGTTGAAAAAGAGAAAGTTTTCACAATATAGTGTTGCCTAATCATTATTTGCGTCTCTCTCACTCAATTCTCGTAACGAAATAATTAAAGACCTCCAGGAGGTAATCAAAATCAACCGATGGAGTTTTCTCTACAGTTTATTTCACATTCCTAAAAAAGTACATTTAATAAACAAAACGATAAAGAAAATGTGATACATACATTAATTGGAAATGCATGAAAATTTATTCTAAACATGAGAAAATGGCTGGTGATCTATAAAAAAAAATAGATGCAAAGTGTCTTCAATTGTGGAGTGGCAAGTTGATTTATTATTCGATCTCTTTGCAGTTAATGAGTGCAAACCTAAACTCTGCCATCAAGCTAACCAATTTTGATTCATTAGTGGCATGACCCGGGTGACCTTTTGTCATTTCTGGTTAAGTGAATTAATTTATTCCGCAGAATAAAAAAAAGCTTCTAGAAATTGCATTTTATAACATATATTTCATATTCTTAACCGATAGATATGCAAATAATCATCATCGATAATATACAACACAAGGATGCTCCAGACAATTAACAATAATTTCATTATCTCACTTTGCCAACTATTTAGTTTGAATAATGATCAATCTTTCAGCATTGCAAAATAGACTTTTGGACAATAAAATAATTATCTGACTTGATTATATACTCGTTTCATCTACATCATGAAGGTAATTAATTGATCTTTCAAAACAATCTGCAATATTCTTTTCTTTAATAAGAAAATTAGAAATAATTATCAACAAAAGGAAAAAACTAAAAATTTATAAATATATAAAATAATTTCTGTTTCAGTTCTTATACAAAATGATAATAATAATAATAATAATAATAATACGATAATGATAATTAATTCTTAATAATTAAAATATAATAATAATTTTAATGAGAAAAATTTCAGAATGAAGAAGAGAAAGTAAATCTAAAAAAAAGCTCGAGTCGAATTAAATTTTGATTTAATTGCTCCATGTGAGTCTCTTGATTTTAAGGGACCCTCCTCTTTTTTTTTGCACGAACGATAAATGGAATGAAATTTAAAGCAGCGACCGGTTTTCTGTCCTATGCATTCAAGAAGTTGGCAACGTGTCAACCTTTTTGAAAGCGTTCCAAAGACTTTTATTTTTAAATATATATATGTAGTGAAAGTTTAAGTGCAAAAAGAAAAATATAGTTATCAAAAGAATAATTTTTATCTAACATATAAATTAATCTCTTGTCATTAGTTTATTTGCAAATTTTTTCTTATTTTAAAGTTTTAAACGTAAATATAAAAATCGATTTGTTTTCCTTTTTTCTTGTCTAAAATAAATAATATTGTGTTTGGCAAATTTTTCAGTATTTTTTTTTTATTTTGCAAATAATTTTTGCAATGATTAATGAAGCATCTATAGGGAGAAAATGATAGATCCGGTTTTTTTTTGTTTTTTAGTTTGTTTAACAGAATATAATTTTGCTTGGAAGAATGCAGTTAAATCAGTTAATTAATGTTGTTGATTTTGCTCTTCAAGATATACGCCAGCTTGTTCAAATGTTAATTGAAAGGTCTTTATTCTCCAATCACAGTCGGTCGAGAATTTTTCATAAGTGAATCAAATCTGTGTCATTTGAAATTATAAATTCTTTTCTTTATTTCTTTATTTGAAACCTGTTAATTTTTGTTTATTTCTGTAAGAATCTTAATTTATCTGTTTTTAGGGAATTTTTTCCAAAAATTTTTTTTAATATATCGTATATATTTGTTATTATTAACATTATTATCATTATCGTTATTAAGTGCTTGAAATTATAGTTAATTAATTTTTAAAAATGAAAAATTTCAATTTTATTCATTTTTTAAAGACTTTTTTAAAATAGAAAAATACATTGGAAAATTAAAAACTTGGTAACAAAAATGTTTATTAATAGAAACATATTTATCTTCTTTTTTTTTTTGCTTTCCTTCATTTAAAATTCTATGTTTGTAAAATTTATTTTTTCTTTTTTAAATAAGCATTTGTTCAAATTGATACAAAATTTTGATTGTCTGTGACATGATAACGAAATTATCATACCATATCTCTGGTATTTATTCTAAAGATAACGTTTGTGTTGAAAAGTTTTATGTAATAAAAAGAATGTCAGGATAGAAAACTATTTTTCAAATTATCATTATTGGATGCTATAAAAAAAAAATTTCCGCATTTTATTGAGAATAAATAATAGAAAGATTGGCTAAATTAAAAATTTTCAAAAGCAAAAAAAATAGATTGAAAAGTTGTAAACATTTTCATTTTAGCGACTAAAGTTAATATTACCTGCGTCATTACGATATATTATCGCTTTATGATTTATAAAATGGTTTTCAATAGTTAAAAAAAATTGTTTGATTACTCTCTCTCTCTCTCTCTCTCTAATTATCATGAGAATTTCAATTTTATTTCGAATTTATTTCGATTTTAATTAACTTTCAGTTTCTTATTTGCGAGAAATTAATTTTTATTTGCTCCAAAATATTTCGAAAATATTTTCATATTAAATTAATTTGACAATAAAATGAAATAATACTAAAAATTCTCCATTTTTGAGGTAAAAATGTGTCCATTCATTTGAAATTCAAATTTTCAAATGGTAATACGCGTTAGGAACGTCGCTCGAAACAGAAATAAATTTTTGATCAGTAAAAATAATTTTTTTTCTATTTTTAAAACAAAAATTCATTTTTCAATTTTTATTTCAAAAGACAAGGATAAATTTGAGGAAATTAATGAAATTAAT
Source organism: Leptopilina clavipes (assembly GCA_001855655.1). NCBI lineage: Eukaryota > Metazoa > Arthropoda > Insecta > Hymenoptera > Figitidae > Leptopilina > Leptopilina clavipes. Next base: position 23,636 of record JUFY01028273.1, on the reverse strand, counting down.
AAAATTAATGAAATACAAGAAAACGAAAGAATTTAATTAGATTTGAAAAAGAATATTAAAAATATAGGGAAAATTTCATTTGGATAAAAAAATAAAAATTCGATTCAATTTCAGTTTGTAGTATTTAAAGGGAGAAATAAATTTTAATTTACTATATACTAAAATTTATTCATGGGACCAGTTCTATCGCGAGAACTCTTGAACTACAACACTTTTGCATTAAGTTATCTCGCGAACGATTCTTGATTTGAAACTCAAGGGTGGCTAATAAAAGACTTTTAAAAAATCTTTGAAGGATGGCTATTATCTTTTATCAATTCACTGCACTCGTCTGTTTTATTTTATTCCAACTAAATCCTCGAAACTTTCTCTTAATTAATGTTTATTTATCAAAGTTTGTAAAATAATCAAATGCAATTTTTTTCTCGATAAATAATGCAAAAAAAACCATTTTTCTTGATTAAATAATTAAAAAAATATATTATTTTGAAAAAAAAATTCTATTTTAGAATTATTTTTTCCAAATTAAAAAATTTTTTTAAAAATAATATTTTTACTTTGCGAAAAGAAAAGAAAACTTTAATTTTGAAGTACCCTACAGAAATAAATAATGAATGAAATTAATTTCGCATAATTTGATTTTTATGACTGTTTTGTAAGGAAAGACACCTTCGTGATATCAAATTTATAACGTCGTATAATTGCAGACCTTGAAGGAGCCACTCCTTTCGTAACGCAGTTTTAAGTCGACAAACAAATTTTATTTCCCCATGTGCTATAATTATAATATTCGAAAAAATTCGAAGATTACATTTTTTTTTTTCGATTGTCAAATAGTTATTCAATTTTTATTTCCGTTGTTCTTGGAACAAATGTTTTTCAACAATTCTGTTTATTGAGAATTCTTTTTTTGTTTTAATTTCATTGCTCTAATGAGAAGGAAAGTTAATTCTATTAAATGTGATATTTCACATTAGTAAAGGTCATATGAGACAGCATTTTTTGCTGAATTAATTTTGCATTTGTGCTAGTCGTCGAATATGTGCGACACAATAATCTATTTTTGAAAATGAAACGAGAGGCGAATTTTTAATCTATATATTAAAATCTTGAATCAATATTGAAAAATACGTTTTAATTTTCAATTTCTGTGTCGAAAGTTTTTTACAGAAATTTTTTTTTTTTTACTGGAAAGAAACTGGGTCAATTTGTTAACGACTGCCTACGATCATTATCACGAATAATGAAAGTTGTGGAATTAGAGTAATTTACGTTTTCTCAGAATTTAATTGAATTTTGTTAATAATTTCATTTATTTAGTTGGCGTGTCGTCAATGAAGAAAGTAGAGTAAACAATGAAAATTGAAAATGATTTTTAAATATTTAAAACTGCCAAAAGTTATTTATTTTCTAATTTTCATTTTCATTTCACTATTTTTTCATTATCTGCTTTAAAAAAATTTTTGAAAATAGATACTTCAAAATTTATTTTTCACTTGCGTTTCGAAAATAAATTACTATTGTTTTCATTTTACTGTAAACTTCCGGAAATATTCTCAATATTTTTTTGGAACCGCTCCAAATTTTTCAAAGTCATTGAATTTCCATTTTATCTTTTTCAAAATCCAAATCTGAAAAATAAAAATTTGGATTAATAAAATATAGGATAAATATTAAAATACATATGATTAATTTTATTTTGTAAATTTTACTACCTCTGTGATATTCGGACGAATTTGTCCTTGAAAAAATTGTCTTTAAATTGTAATTTTTTATTCATTCGTTTATCGTGTGAATTTCAGATGCAGTGGCTGACGATAATGATATGCTTCTACGCCGGAGTGGCAAGAGCACGAACAGAAGAGGATCAAGCGTCGTCTACAAATCAGGCTTCAACACCGCCGAATCCAATTCCTGATGTGGTGCTCCATGAGCATTGTTTTTATCAACAACCGACTGAATGCCCACCAGTAAACACGGGAGAATGTTCATGCAAAAGAATCACATTGTCCCATTCACATCTTGAGGAAAATGCTGTTTTATGCTGCAATCTCAATAGTTACAAAGCATTCGAAGATGGACTCTCATGTTCAAGTTAGAATTCCCTCTTAATAATTACTCTTCCACACATTCTGAAAAAAAACCAAATTTTTAATCAGTTTCAATGAAATATTACTTTTCCCCTTAATTCTATATTTGTAATTAAAAAAAAATCTGTTTTTTTTCCAGATTTTCCAGTGAATGTCTCCTATATTCACATAAGAAACTCCACCTTGGATGTATTCAACGCAAGCGAAGTGCGATGGAGAAGATTAAAATCTTTAGCCGTGACTGATGGTAAAATAAATAGAGTGAAAGGTCAATTTTTAATGATGACACCAATTTTGTGCCTTAATCTTTCTAATAATGGCCTCATTGAAATGGAGAATAATTCTTTAACACGATTGGCTCAACTCACGACACTAGATTTATCCTATAATAATTTAACACATCTTCCTGCTCTCAACACCATGAATGGTCGTGAATTTTGGCTCGATATTTCAGGTAAAAAATCAGAAAATCTCGTATATTTTCTTTTGGAATTGAAATTGTGATTATTTTTAAATCGTGGATTATTTTCAGGGACAAATACTCTTTGGTGTCACGATATCTATCAGTACATCAATAAAACTGGAGAGAAACAAATTAATTTTAACAGGGAAAATGATACTGTTTGCTCGGCAAGTAAAACTTGGCATTGGTTCAATACAACCGAACAGGTTCCTTTAAAACAAGTGCGATATTTGAGTTTGGTACGTTAAATACCTAAATCAATTTTCTTTTTTATTGATATATTTATATATATTATAAATTTATAAGTTACATTCGACATTTTTCAATTATATTGTGAAAAATACCAATTTTTCCGAATTGATAATTGCAGTAAATAAATAGAAGAAATTATTGAATCTTAATAGCAATTAAAAACGAATAGAAATTAAAAAAAAAGTTAAGAAAGAAAAATAATTCCAAATGTTTATACTCACGTGAGGAGTATTTGATAATATGTCATTTTTTTCCATCAGTTGCAAACCGAATGTCCAAAAGGAGAGAACTGGCAATGTCAGTGTAATTTTCGAAGAATGGATATTGTCGAAGGCAAACCGCCGACCTTAGCCGTAAATGTTGATTGCGGTGGTATTCAGTTAACAGAATTGCCGGAAAAATTACCACGTAATACAATAGCCTTGAACGTTTCCTACAACAATGTAAGTTGAAATTATCAAAATTCAAAACTGATATTTATCATTTTTTAATCAAATTCTTCTTCTTCTTCTTTTTTTATTTTTAGATCACTGTTCTTGATGACTTGAGTACAAATCCATGTTATGAAGACATTCGTGAATTTTACGCCGATCACAATAATATCTCGTCCATCAATAAATTAGAGGGCTCCAAATTTTTAGATAATTTCGCTCTATTGAGTTTGCGATACAACAAAATCAAATCGGTAAATTTTAAAACAAAAAAATAATTTTCTCCAAAGAGAATTAATATTGACAAATTAAACAATTTTCCAGCTTCCAACGTATATTTTAGCGCCGAACGCACATGACAAGAGTTTTGTCAGCAATAGACTTGTGAAATTTGGAGGAAATGAATTGCACTGCGATTGCAATACAGCCAAATATTTAAAAGTACGTTATTTCTAAATTACATATAAATAATACTATTTTTATATCATATACTCGAATTTTCAATTTTCCTTAAAATTTTTTAGATATAAAATAAAATTATTTAAATTTGAATTGAAATAATTAAAAATTATCATTGAGGACGAATTTAAATTTTACAGGTGTGGTTACAAAGTCGAATTTTGGACTACGATGAAGTTCTCTGTGAGAATGTGAAGGAGAAAGTGGTTGACCTGGAGCCGGCGAAAATGTGTGTTTATCCAGGCGATTGGACTGATTATATTTATTATATTATCGCAACAGAAGTAATAATGTTGATTGTTCTTGTGACCAAAGTATCCTACGATTATTGGGTATTCAAAACAGCTGGATATCTTCCATGGCCCGCGAGTAAAATGCCAAAGTTGCCTTGTGACTGGTTATGTGAAACGTAATCAATTTTTTTTTTTACTAACTAATTTTCGACAAAAATCATTTACAACAGGAAGAATGATGTAATTTTTTTTAATGTACAGTTATCTTACAAATTAGTTCAATTTTTCTTTTAAGTCTTTAGTCATCAAAATTATGAAACTTAAAATGTGATTTTAGTTGAAAGGATGAAATTTATTTTAATTTTTTAATCAGTGAGGAAAAATTTATAAGACTTTTAGTCGATAACAGAAGAAATTTATAAGACTTTAACTGTTCGTATGTTTTTATTACTAAGTTTAATATTAACAAGATTTTTTGTTTTGTTGTATTTTATAAGGTCTCGCTAGTTTTTTTTTCTGTGAACTATAATCTCGTGAAAAAACTGTGTTTATTTTTTTTTATTTCTAATTTATAAACATATTCAATGCTTTCATTGTAATGTTTATAACGCGCCTAAGGTAATGCTCAATGTTCAACGCTGTACGTTTTTTTAAATTAGTTGACGAGTCAATGACAAAATATTTATAATTGTATGATTGTAAATTGGCTTTTTTTCTAGTCTATGATAATTATACGATGTTTCATCGTAATATAAGAATTTAATAATTATATTAGGATGATTTGTAATTTATAAAGCAGGATTATATTACTGCTTTAAGAGATTTTACTATTGAAAAAGAATATCAATTTTTATAAAAATCACTCGACGACATATAATATACAAAATTAAAGTTTTAATTTCTAAAAGAAAAGACTTAGATTTTAAAACCCTTTTTCGCTTTCACTTTCTTTGATAAAAGTGTATTTGTCTGATTTTTCGAAATTTTTGTTTTTCGCTTTTTTCTACTTATTGATTCTTTATTTTCGTTTGATGATTCATTCTTTTTTCCTTCAGTAGAAATTTTACGTTTCTTTTGATTTTGAGGAATTTCAGTTTTTCGTTTTTTGACACTGACCTTTTCTTGATTGTTAGCATCATTAGAAGATTTGATTGCCTTTTTTCCATCGAATTTCTTAATTTTTCGTTTTCCTTCGAGAGATTTATTTTTATCATCCGTGTTACTTCCTTTAAATCGCCTTCTGTGCTTGAGTCTGGTTGATATCGGTTTTCTCTTCGGAGCTACGTGCTCCAATTTTTTCACAGTTTTTCTATTGTATTTCTTCACTTCCAACATGTATTCTGGAACCTCGCAACCTGAATCTCGCATCACCTCAGCGATACTGTAAAATATTCATAAATTAATTTTATTTATTTAAAATTTTATATTTTTAATTTCATAATTTGTTCTTTAATCATTAATTCGAACCTTCTTAAATTGACAGTATCATTTTGTGTGAAGAACGTTATAGCTCTCCCTTTATGTCCAGCTCGACCAGTTCTTCCTGAAAGGTATTTTTAAATATCAAATCCTTCCTTTATGATATTGAAATTAGAAATTAAATTAATATAATTAATTACCTATTCGGTGGATGTACGAAATGCCAGAAGGTGGGAAATCAAAATTAATAACGAGACTCACGCCCTTGAAATCAATTCCACGGCTCATCAATTCCGTGCACACGAGAAACCAAATTTTCCCCTCTCGAAAGCATCTGACTACATTATCCCTCTGAAAAAAAAATTAATATTAGATAAAAAAAAAGTTTCTAAATGAAAATTATTAATTCACCTGTGTTTGAGTTCTGTCCGCGTGAATAACATCGACATTAATTCCGTCATAAATTAGTTCATTGAATAATTCTTGGGCTCTTTCTTTACTCTGAACGAAAATCAAAACTGGTGGCGTTATTCCCTATTTGCAAAAATAAATAATTTTAGTATTATAAATATATTTTCGATTTTATTAATAATAAATTTCTTTATCACATCCTTACCTTTTGAATTATATTTCTTAGTGCCATTAATTTTCCATCCTCACTGCCAACGTACAATAACTCTTGATCGATAAGATCAGTCGCAGCATTTCTAAATACGAAATAATTAAAATAATTTTCATTTAAATCAGACAAATAAAACAAGGATTCAAATTACCTTAAACCAATCATCACAGAAATCCAGCTTTTGAGATTTTTTCTACACCATTTCGTCACTGCCGGAGTTTGTGTTGCGCTAAACATTCCCTGTCGAAGTTTAGGATTCGAGCAAGCTTTCGAAATTGCATTCAATTGATCACGAAAACTTCTTGTTCCATCTTCAAACATTTTATCCGCTTCGTCGACAATTAACCATTCGACTCTGTTTATATACAGACAACAGAATTAAGAGAAATTATTACATATTTTCTTAAAATTGTAATGAAAAATTTAATCTTACTTGTTTAATGAAATAGCCGGTGGATCTTGATTGAGAAGAAACATTAATCTTTTTGGCGTTGTGATCAATATATCTGGAAAAAAAATTAATTAGTTGAAGTTTAAAATAATTTTTTTTTTAATTTAAAAAAACCTTTCCATGACTGACCGAATTTGTTTGAACTTTTGGGTCCGTATTGAGAGAGTGCTTTATTAATTTTACTAATAATGTGAACACGAAAATCGCGACCTTCACTAATTTTTATACACTCTCTGTAAGTTTGTTTAGCTAATTCCCGAGTGGGACTGAGAATAATGGCACGAAATCCTTTTTTTTGTGGTCCAACTAATTGATGAATTATTGGAAATAGAAAAGCGGCAGTTTTTCCTGAACCTGTTGGAGCACAAGCTAATATTTGTTTCCCCTGAAAAAATTAATATTTAAAAATTAGAAAAATAATAAATAAATCTAAATAAGAAAGAACAGAATAAATAGAAAAGAAAATAACAATTTTTGCAATTACCTCCAACATAACAGGAATTGCTTGCATTTGAATTGGCGTTGGTTCTTTATATCCAGAATTTTTCATATTCTGTAGTAAATCATTGCCGATTTTATAAATAGTTGACAATTGTTCAAATTTCTCTATTGGATTTGGTACATCATGACCAATAATTGATATTCGATTTTGTTTTCTAAACGAATTTACCTTAAAATAAAAATAGCATTTTTATTACCGAACAAAGTCAATTTTCATTTTTTACACATTACTCCAGAATTCTACCTGTTCTCTTTCTTGCCTCTTTTGTTTTTCCAATATCTCGTCCTCAGTTAAAATTTTCTGCTTTTTATTTTTCTTTATAATTTCCCCGTCTTTCGATGCTTTCAATCCTTCATAAAAAGTTAAAACATTTTCCTCTTCCACTAAATCATCTTCATGTTTTCTTTTAGAGGAAAATTCTAAATCATCAATGACAGAATTTGAAGGTTCGATCTTGATTTCCACCTTTTCTTCTTTCACCGGTTTCTTTATTAACTGAAAAAACAAGTAAAAGGTAAATAATAAAAAGAGGTAAATAAAATTACCAAAAATATATATCAAAAAATGTAGAGTGTGAGAAAAAAATGATAACTTTAAATAAAACCATATTTTTTTTACTTAATATTGATTGAATGAATCATATTTATAAATCTAAAAGTAGAAGAAATTAGTAAATATATTAGTATTAATTAATTCTTCACTTTTCTTTGTTTATAGAGGTTAGTTTCAACAGCTGAGAAACAATTTTTATAAATAAATTGGCAAAACTTACAGAAAATCTTTCGGCATCGGTTTGAAAACGTTTCAAATTAAATTTAGCTCCTGCAGCTAACGTTTTAAAGATATCGTATGCATCCATTTTGCTTAATAATCGAATTTAGTTAATGTTTATAATTTATAACATTTTTTGCATCACGTGTATTTATTTCGAATCGAACATAACCTCAAAAATGTGTTAAACTTCGGTTGGTAATAGTCGGTAATAAGGAAATAATTTTTACCTATAGCTACTTCTTCTAGACGAGTGGAACGGAAATGATAATATTACACATGCGCAATAATCCAATGAAACCGTTTTAATTCTAATTTTCTCTTATTTCTTTATATTAAAAAAAAGAATTCAGTTAAATAATCACGAAATGTGCATATGCTTTCATCTAACTCGCATTAAGTTCAACCTTAAATAGAAAATTACGTTTAAAAGAACAATTTTAACGTATTCTTGAAACCGGAAGTAAATATTCAAATTTTCTGAGCTTTGGTCACATGACCAATCTGAACATTTAACGGATTTTCCGAAAGAAGTGCAACGAAGGTGCCATGTTTGTGCAAAGTAATTTGGCTTTTTTCAATGGAATATTACTGATTTTAACATATCTGTGGAAATAAAAGGAACTTATTCAAGTCTGAGAATCTAATAAGTGTCAATATATAATAAGAATTTATGGAATAAATCGAAAAACGATGATTTTACACTTGGTGTGTCGTGCTCCTGATGATGACTTTTGCTACCACATGATAATTTTACAGGTTTGTAGTAGATTTTTACATGTTTTTTGTACAATTTTCAGTATTTTTTTTTACTGAACGAATTTAATGGTTACATGTACTTCGAGTGGAATAATTGACTTTTATCATTTATCGTGTGAATTAGAATCAAAAATGATTTTTAATCTTTTGCTATGTATGTGTATATCTATATATATTGACAAATTTTTTTTAAATGATATTCCTGACATTTTATTCATAATTGGAGTTAATTGATAACAATCTTCTTTTAGGTTATATTATTTTTCAAAGAGCTTTAATATTCATACTCGAAAATTGATTAAAATTATTAAAATTGACATAAATTTGACTGTTACATAACCTTAATTTTTTCAGTTTTCATATTTTGTTTTTATAATTTTTGCCATTTTTGATTTTAATCTACATGAATATTTTTCGTCAGAGAATTCTCAATAATTGCAAATTTACAGTATTCTCGATTAATGAATGCGTAAATTAATCGAATTTTCATAATTTCAATTATTTGATATTTTACTTAATTTTCTTTTTTTATTATTAACACCCAATATTATCCCTATTTTTGTTAAACTATTTGCCAAATTATTGATTCGGTCGAATTAAGAAAAATAGGAAAAGAGAACATTTGAATTTTGCATTTTACAAAGTATTGCAAAAACTAAAAAATATTTTATAAGTTTAAAAAATTTGAATATTTTATTTATGTGAAGAATTTTCAATAAACAAACAAATAATAACCGAACAATTTTTATGTTTGTAAATTTAATTTTAAAAAAATTTCAATTAAAAATTACAAAATTAGAAAATATTATTTTAGACCATTTAGAATTTTTAAACATATTTTTTGAATTCACAAATAAATTTATTCTTCCTTTGCGACGACCTGGTATCAAAGGCATAGTGATTATCCTGTTCTTTGTTTCAGTACATGTCATCATTTATTTCACACACTTACCAAAACTGCGGCAAGTCAATATGGGTTACTCACCATTACTTATACATCTCAGACATGATCGTCTCGTGTGCACTTCAACCTCTCGCCTTTACAAAATTGTTGAGAGAGTTTCCTGGCGAATACGTATATATAATGTCTTATACCCACACAAGTGCGGAAAATACCGCAGAAGTTGAAGTTGACTACAACCACTATTTGTTCTAGTCTCCTAACTCTTAGCCAACCGATTTCTCTCTCTTGGTCTCTTATATACTCCAAAAACTCATCTTCACCAAAGACACGCTTTTGGTTTTTAGAAAAAAAAAACATCAGATTAATTCAGAAGCAATTTTCATCTTTATTGTAAAGAAAAAATTTATTTCTGTTATAAATTCCTTTAATCAAAAGTAGAATTGTCCCCGTAAAATAAAAAATTGGAGAACAAATGACAATTTTCTGGTCTTAATTATAAATAACGAATCATATTTATGTATTTTTGTACTTCTCATCGGTTAATCGGTCTGCAATTTGTGAAACAGTGAAAAGACGCATCAATTTCAATGCACTTGAGATTTGAGAATAATTATTTTGATTCAAGGAACATTTCGCTTCGACGGGAGAGAGAAATTTTGAAGAAGAATTGCAGAGAGAGAGGAGCTGCGGTCAAAAGTGCTTTTGGCTCTCGCGGTTGTATGTAACAGTATAGAAGAAGAATAGGCCAAATGAAGCCTCCTAAATTTCAACACCCTCTTTAACGTTTGCACCCTCCCTTCCTTCATTTGAAAAAAACCATCCCCCTCATCAGTACTTGCTTCTTTTCCCTCCAGCTCTTTCCTCTCTCTCTCTCTCTCTCTCTCTCTCTTCTTTTCATTCTCATCCCTTCCTTGAGGCGAAAACTCTCGATTCTCTCCTGAAACAAGCGGCGATGACGCGAAATCTGAACGGGCCAATGAACTGCCTCCTGGTTGAGGGTGTTGGAGGCTAGCTTTGGGCGTGGTCAGGTTCGGATGGCGAAGCGTGCCCCGGGGTGTAATATCATACCGCTGCTGGATAAATAGACGTGTGAGACGAGTGGGTGGCGTGGACCAAGAGACGACGGATGCTGCGAGAGTCAGTAACAAACATCGGTCAACTTGCGCCCGGATGAACTTTCATGCGCCTCCATCCCCTTCGCCTCTTTTTCATTTTCCTTTCCTTTCCTTTCCCTCTTTCGACTCACCCTTAGCCTCGCAAATCCTGAAAGAATCCTAAGGTCCTACTCTCACGAGTGAACCTGACAAATATTTTACCAGCAAACTATGTTTTCCAATATTGTTAGTTTTCCCATTTTTTCCTTTTTACGTATTTTCAGTATTTTATAACATCGTTTATTTTTTGACAGATTAAAATGCGATGATCGACGATTGACTTTCCTGCTCCGGAACTTCGTTATGAACGGAATTGTAATGATCGACGATTGACTTTCCTGCTCCGGAACTTCTTCACTAACGGAATTTTTCGGATCCAAATATATGTATATGAAATTACTGCGGATTGAAACCTTCAGCAGAGGTATTTTCACAGCAAGTAAGGTTTTAAAATTTATTTACAGAACTATAAACGGGTGAAAAACCCTAAAGTCGTTATAATTATATATGAAATATTCCCCCCAAACTTATTATTAACCATTAAGAAATGTGCGGCTTTTAAACAAAAATTAAATTGGTTTCCTTGCAGATTCTGTCATATTGTTTCCTTATTCGGAAACGTCGATTTTATCCATATATATAAAATTATAAATATGAAAAAATTTCGAAAAGTACGGGTGAAAATTTCAAAATCCTTCATGGTAAATTGAGATGATTACGATTCGAATTTCTTTGTATTCGATTGCCTTAAAAATTGAAAATTTGACCCAAATATCTCATATATTTGAAAGTTTTACCACCAAGATTATTTTTTTTCAAAATTTTCATAAGAATTATAATTAAAATCGATTCCAAATAAAGAACCGCGAGAGCTTTTTTGCAAGGCTTCGAAAATAATTTTTTGCTTCAATATTAATTGCTTTAATATTAAAATATTAAAGCAAATATTTCAATATTAAATTAAATATTTCAATATTAAATTAAATATTTCAATATTAAAATATTAAAGTAAATATTTAAATATTAATTGCTTCAATATTAAAATATTGCAATATTAAATAAATAAATATTTAAATTATTAGGTAATTTTGTAAAATTGCGGAACAATGGATAGAGGAGATATTAAAGTGATGAGACATCACTCCGGGGCATTTTTAACTTCATCCTGTCCAATTTGTGGGATTTTAATTTTTTTTCTTTTTTTCTTTAGAAAAGAAAAGAGAGCTGGACTCTTAACATAAAGTTTTAGTAGAAAGCTCGCAATAGGAGTAAATTGCCGGAGGCTATGTAACTTAGCGGAAGTATGAAGCTTAAAGATTAAACGTCCTCATGCCCTCGGGTCTTACACTGGGGTCCAGTGAACAGACAAATTTAAATCTCGCTAAGCTCAGCCATTAGTACAAAGCGTAAACACCAAACACTGCATTAAACTATATGGTCCCGTCCTTAAACGCGAAGCCAAGTGTCCATTCCCACGAGGATTTCTCGAACACTGCTTCACTTACATGCTTTACGCCTCGATGTTATGTATATACTTACTGTGTGTCTCTACAGAAATTATACATATATACCCCCCCCCCCATTGGTTTAAAACCATTAATTCTTAATTAGTTTGCAAAATTTCTTCACTTTTTATTTCATTTGTTTAAAAATACTAATTCTTAATTCCCACCTAAATAGTTTGCAAAATTTCTCCGCACTTATTTTATTTATTTAAAATTATTAATTCTTAATTCCCACCTAAATAGTTTGCAGATTTCTCTACTTTTTATTTCTTCAATTCTTCATCCTCTACAGGAATCTCGATTGTCAAAATTTGTATGTGTATATTTTAATTAAGTATCCAGTTTAATTAATAGAAATCCTTTAATTTATTTAGTTTTCTGAAGAAAAGATTTTTCAAGGAATGATGCGGATTCGTGGGATAATTATAAATATAGTTTGGTTGAAAAACAAGTTTCGTATGTTAGGAATGAATAATATAAAAATAAGGTCGTCAGATTCAATAAGGAGAGACGTTAACCTGTTATGTATTAGTGGTGCATGATAAACGCTGCGGGTGGTGTCGCAATGAAATGAGAGTGGCTGAAGGGATGAAATAGATTGAGAGGATGCTGGGGGTACGAATAAAACAATTAGGGGTGCGTCGACGCACACTTGAACAGGCACCCCTTCCCGTAACCAACTATATATATAGGGGTAAACTGTTTGTTAGCAATCGGCGAGCACTAAAATCTGTTTTATTCATATATACATATACTATTTTTCAATATGTAAATAACAGAATTCATTTTTTTCCCTTTAATTTCCAAGTGATTTTTTTTCTCTGCTCTCGGATCATAATTCCTCACTTGCAATATATATAAATTTCGATCTAGCATAAAAATAAAAAATAACTGTAATATTTATTTTATCACATCAATTGTAAAATGCGGCAAGTTTTTTTTATATTATATTTTCATCGGAATTGAAAAAATGAATAAATTCTTTATTACTGGGAAATTTTGGAGAATGTTTCCAAAAGGGGAATTTATTTAAGAAAAAATATTTCGACAGCTTCTAATATTGTATATATATGTATATTAAAATATTAGGGGGATTTACACATGTGGAAATATTTATGTCGACTCATCTATTTATTACAAGAAGAGTCAATATGGTATTATAGTAATAATTGTTATCGCCCACCAAATAAAAGCGATCGCATCATATGAATTCGCTAGGGTATTTACCACAACGCATCCCTTTTTTTTCCTTCTTCCTCCTGTAATGACATATGATCTATGGGACAAATTGTTGGCCACACCATTCAGTTTCACGAACTAATACCCACATAATATACTGAGGTGACCCCGCTCGTTAAAAGCTTTCGCGAGGGCGTATAAAGCCATTGTGATTGCCATTTACTATTGGCACGATCCAAATCCCCCTTTTCAAAAGCGACCTGTCACAAAAGTATCGAAAGTCAAATATTAAACTGATTCAATTGGGAAACAGTATGCCCAAGAATCGAGGATATTAGAACTTTTATTATTATATTATTATTGCCCACCAAAAGTCATTAGTTTATACACCGCATTTATGAACATTTAAGAGTATATATGTATCATTCTATATTTATATATATACGCGGGGAAATCTATTGTTCGCAAATATGATTTCACGTGGTTTGATAAATTTTTATTTCTTTAAGCAATTTCAATTAATGGGGAAATTGAATCCATGATTTATTCATTATTATACAAATACAAGGATTTTCACCTATTTCAATTTTGATAATTTGTTACCTTCATTACCATTTTTTAATTTTTTTTTTATCTTTATTACCATTAATTTCAAAATCATAGATTTATAGATTTTCACTTTTTTTGTTTTGTTTTTTATAAATAATTCAAATTGACCAAAGTTTCCATTTATCAAAATTTTGCATCGATTAAAAATTTGTTTATATAGTGAAAATTTCAATGAATCTTAATTTAAATTAAGTATTTTCTTAATTAAAATTGCAGTATGATTCGAAATTTAAATTCATTCTTATTCTATAACTATTCTTTACTTCAATTATAATCCAAAGTTTTAATTACATTTTTATTCAAATTTCAATTCTAACCAAATTTTAATTTAATCAAATTTCAATTCAAACCAGATTTTAATTTTATCAAATTTCAATTTTATTCAAATTTTTTATTATTTAAAATTTCAAACGATTAAAATTTCAATTTTATTCAAATAAATTTATTCAAATAAATATTTATTTGTATCATGTAAATTTTACTTGAGTCAATTAAACAGTATATTTGACTCAAATACAGAAATTATTGATTCAATTACAGTTTATTTGATTTAATTAAAAATTATTTGATTCAATTAAATATTTATTTGATAATAGACGCAAGTATTTCATTCTTTGAATCAAATAAAATTTTTTTTCAGTGTAAATTTATAACTCAATTTAATTTTAATTAATCGCAAATTTAATTCATCGAAACTTAAATTAGGTACCTATATTATTAATTATTATTTATTGTTATAATGAAGAAGGCCTTGATACGCTTTTTATAAAAAAAATATAAACTTTCTTCTTTATAACAATAATTAATTTTAATACGATCTATAACGAAAATCAAATGTTAATGATTATTAATATTAATTAATTATTATTATTTATTATTATTAATATTTATTATTATTAATAATTTATTATTATTATTATTATTATTATTATTAATTAATTAGTACGAGTTTCAAATTATTAATTATTATTATTATATTTTATCAAAACGATAAAACTTTACAAGTTGGATAGAAATTTTCGAATTAAATTCATTTCCGTAATATTTGATTGACGCATTTAATAAGAAAATGTTTGTAACATTTCTCATTTTTTACATCAATTAAAACTGTTTTGTTGAAAAATTTTTTACATGCGAGAAATATTACTGGTTGCGAAGTGATTTATGTATTAAAATTACAAAAACAGGTGGAAAGAATGTAAATTACTTTGTAAAAACTAATCAAAAACCAGTTTAAAGTGACGGTGAATTTTTGTTTTGTCAATTCAAAAAATTTTCGATTTACAATGGCAGTATTGAAAAAATACGCAAACAAAACAAAGGAATTAGAAAAACGATTTAATGTTAAAATAATTTATATATTTAATCATTTTTGATCCTTCTGTGTAAATTTAATAAGCCCTTTACGCGAAATCATAGTTATTCTTTCGGTAGAGAAGAACAAAAAGCAGAGAAAAAAAGGAAAACAAAAATAGTTTTTCAATCTTGCAATGGTATAGGTGTATACTCTCTTCTCCTCTCTTGGCTCAATTTCTCGTTGACAGTTTCTAAGCGGTCGCCTTTGTCGACACGACCGGAACCATTGTACACCTACATTCTCTTATCGTCTCGCGCTCAAAGCAAAGCAGCCCCCAGAGTGCTACAATTTCATCCTCCCTTTAGTCGAAAGAGACCCTTTATCTATCTTGCTATTTTCCTAGCTCTGCCACCCCTACCTTCAGTCGGGATTAATCTCCCGCAAAGCCTTTCACAAGGGTGGCTGTGACACCCCCACCCCCCAAAAGTGCGAGGGAGAAAAGTCTCCGCCCCACGGTCCGCCCCCGAACGAAGGAGGCTTTCAAATCAATTCGCGATACCCTTCCAGTCATAGAGGTACGTTTACAGTTCTCTCATCAACACGGTACACGGATTTCCTGACACAACAACCGTTCACTATTTCTGGAATCTTTCATCCACAGTCACGTGATTCATATTCCATATGTTGGACAAAGAAAATCAGTGCTTTCTGATCAAATTCGATAAATCCGTGTTTAACAAATATAGTAAATAATAATTGTGTAGTTCGATAATTGTGTGTAATGAAATAATTTTGTGTTTTTTATCGCACACAAATGTTTTTCACCAAAACGGATAGTGTTTCTTTTCGATTCAACGTCACTTGAAACATGATCGGCATAAAAGTATGTCCATCTGTGAAGAATCGTAATCTCAACTACCTGGATGAATTTAAAGTCAAAAAGAGAGATCGAGTGTTCTGTCACGTGACAGAACAACAAGTTTCCCCACTACGAGGGTGTGAAATAAAAAAAATTTCTTATCACTAAGGAAACAAACTATTAGCCTAAGATGATAGCGTAGAGATAACTTGGATGACAGTCGTATTAGGATCTTTATCGAGGGAAAATGAAACGTACACGACTCGATTGAGTTTGAGCGAAAAGAATAAGGCGAAATTTACACTGCTGTAAAATCAACAACTCGAGAATGTTAAATTCGAGTCAAAACGCCGGTTTAATGACGCCAGTGGTAAATCAATCGAATAATCGGTACGCGTCAATGTTGAACATGGAGATGAACATGATGTCGAACGCATCGTGCGATGGATGCATGGACAGTGATCGTGATTCGGACAGCAGTAGCATGATCGTCGATCCAGTGAGTCTTGATAAACAGGATCTGTCACCTGAACCATCGACAAGTCCCGTGACTCCATCATCAGTTGGCGTTTCCTCACGGAATCGTAACAAGAACTACAAGAAAAATTATTCCATGTCAACTGGTCAGAAGAATCATCATCAGAGTACAAATTACTCGACAGACAAACTCTCATCATCATTGATCAAACCACCATATTCGTACATTGCCCTAATTACCATGGCGATTCTTCAATCGCCACAGAAGAAACTTACGCTAAGTGGTATTTGTGAGTTTATCATGACAAGGTTCCCCTATTATCACGACAAATTTCCCGCCTGGCAAAATTCAATAAGGCACAATTTGTCATTGAACGATTGTTTTATCAAGATACCAAGGGAGCCGGGTAATCCGGGCAAGGGCAATTATTGGACACTCGATCCACTCGCTGAGGATATGTTCGATAATGGAAGTTTTCTTAGGCGAAGAAAGAGATACAAGAGGCCACCACCTCATTATGTTTTACGTGACAGAGCAATTATGGCGACATTTGCAATATGTGGTGATCGGACTACTTGTTCTGGCGGAGGTCATCCTGGTGGGATACCATATCCTTATTTAGCGACACCATCTGGATTGCCGCTCTTGGATTTTCCCTCATCGGCATTGGATGCATTGAAATTGAGAAATTTCTTGGAACCACCGCCACCGCTTTATAAACCAGTGGCAATTACTGCGCCGCCAATTAGGCAGATTAATCCCATACCGAGGACATCGATGCCCAGTGCGTCGGCCGTTATCGATAAGAAGAGGAGTTTCAGTATTGATTCACTCATTGGAAAGCAAGTCGGGAGCGAGCAAAATGTTGGCGGATTGCTGGATTTAAGTCCGTCGGAACATCGGGAAATTCGAAGTCAAGCGTCGGCATTTTCACCACTCATTTAAAAACAAAAAAAATAAATAAATAAATAAATTTTTCCCGGTATCGTAAGAAAAATTCCATCTTTTTTTTTTGTTTTTTTCACCTGGATTTACAAAATAATTCACAAACATATTGGAAAATAATACAAAGGTGAATTTAATTTGTTTCACGAGTAGAAAATAATTCAAAAAATTTAGAAAGCATTTTCAAAAAAAATTTTATCTATAAAAATTTATTAAAATTGGAGAAAAAAAATTTTTCGCATATTATAAATTCAGGTATTTTAAAATTAAAAAATATTTTCAGTTATCGAACATATTTTCAAAAAAAAAAAAAAAAAATGGGAAATACAAACAAGAAAATTGTCTTAATGACGCATTTAGTTATCAAAATTTTATTAAACAATTTCTTGAATACAAAATTAATGGGAAAATGGTAAAAATTCAAAAACCTGATTTTGATATTTTTTGATTCGCGCAAAAATAAAAATTATAGAATTTATTCAATTGAAGATTGTGTGGGAAATTCTCAAGAAAGCTGATTGCAGATTTAATTTGCAATTAAACGTAAATTAATAAATAATTCAATAATTCAATAATTCAATAATTGAGTTTTATTTTATTTTGAAAACAATTGTGAATATTCGTGAATCAATCTTTCAATACATCCTGTATAATTAAATAATTAAATTTTATTTTGAAAAAAAATTATAAAGTGAATTTAATACTTTAAATCCATTCTGCATTATTTTCCAATATACGAGAATTTTGATTTAATTTTTTATGCAAATTAATTTCTGATCCATCGCATAACCAGCAATGAAGTAACACATTTTTTAAAATTAAATCATTAATTATTAATTATTAACATTCATTTCTGGTTCTTCCTAACTTTCAAGTTTATTATTCACCAAAAGCATTTTCTGAAATAGATATGAGAAAAATTTATTTAGACTTTCTTTTTTGACTTTTTGTTTTATAAAAATAGAGCAAAAAAAAGGGAATTGTTTAATTTTTTTGTTACATTTGCAATTAAAAATACAGAAAGTGCAATATGTCCTGAATGTTGAAACTCATAGGATCCGTCTTTAAATTGAATGTCCTTTAAAAACAATATGTAAGATTGTACATTTTTCAACGTGACTAGATCTTAATGATTATTTTTTTCAAACATATGTAAAATAATATATAATAATGTGCAAACAAAAAAATATCATTTTATTATTCAATGATAACGTTTATTTAAATATAAATTACAAAAACAATTTCTTGTTCTCTTTATCAAATTATTATAATCAAAGCTTATAGACATATTTTTATATAAGCTCATTTCTTTTTATACCAAAAAAAAATTAACATTATTACAAAAGAAAGTTATCATTGAAAAAAGTGTTATTTTTTTAAATTTCGAAGAAATAATTGTTAATTGGTCTCTTTTCTTGTGACGAAATAAGGGTAAGCTGACAAAAAAAATTTTTTTCCTCTGTTTTTTGTATTTATTTCCCAATTTAATTCCGCATTTTCAGTTTATAAAAAATTGATTGTAGGATAGGAATTTTAAATTAAATATAATCATATCGTTTTGCTGGCTTACTCTTTACAAAACGATTAATTTATCCTGTACATCAACATTTTTATTAGTACATAAGAGTATGAAATTTCGTAAAATTGTGAAAAAAAAACAAAGAAAATTGCGACAAATGAATGTTAAATAGAAGAATGAAGAAGATTTGTAGGAAAGATTGTCTTTACTCGATGTAAGATTGTCAGTCGATTATGTATAATTTATATATATATATATATATATGCTACAGATTAATAATAGGCACTGTAAATACAGTTCTTGATCAAATATGTGCATAGCACTTGATATTTCATGGATTTTTTTTCATTGCGGATCGTATAAGACTTCGGTGGTTCATGTGCAGAGGATCCAAGGATCCAAGTGGACGTTTAGTGTACATATGGTGAAGTAGTACCTATTAGTTATAGTATGCGCAACCAAAGTCGAATAATAATTTTATCACAAGGGCAAAATATGCGGAAAATTCGATAATTTTTTCATGTTATATTTTCAATTTAGTTTTTTTGTAAAAGAGAAAAAAAATCTACACTGAAAGACTATGTTTGAGTATATATGCGGTAAAATTTACTATATAATGGTGTAATTTTTCACACCCCCCCCCCCCTAATAAAAATTATATCGTAATTTTTACTCTATTTATTTTTCTTTTTTTTTTATAAATCTAAAACAAATTGTGGAAAATTATTTATCAAATATGAAGTTGAAAGAGATTTTGATAACATTTTTCATTCAACATATTTCATCTTATAGACACGTGTGTGACGTCAATGTTTCAAATTTACAAACAATGTGATAAGAAAATTCTGCAACAAAATATGTATATCAACATTTAATATATAGTAATTTTAAACATATGAGAGACATACACTGCAATTGAAGGTGATGAAAGAAAAAGTTGCTTTCTTTTCAATTTTCATGGAATTGATAATATTTTCTGCTTGTGGAGTTAAAAGGGAATAATATTTAAATAAAAAAAAAGGGGGAGACGCAGAGAGTATGGCTGTAAAAATAGATTGTTTTCTCTTTTTGTTGATGAAATATATGAAAGTGAAGCTTGAATTGATGAATATATTCCGCCGCGTCTTCTTTGGAATAGAAGATGAACATCGTGAATGTTTAGATATCGACCACGAATAAACAATGGCATACTTCTTAATACTAAAAATCATTCCTGTAGATTATTAGTAAATGTGTCAAAATGATAGATTTATAATATAATAAAGCACAATTCAGTATATATTAACATTGATTTTATTTACCAAGAAATCCTTTTCTATTTTCGAACCGAAGAAACGGAAAATCTGAATTTGAATTGACAGAAGAAAATTCCCCACACAAAACTGGTATTATTTTTTTTTATTATTCTCTGCATTTTAGTTTTGTTGATAAATATCAACTGATATTGTAGAATTTAAATAAGTGCGAATTCATTTCGTTAGTGTGTATACAATTTGCAGATAAGGTCGAAACTTTAAAAAAAGTTTTGTTAAAAACTTACAAACAAATTGCGTTGATAAGAGATAAAAACATTTGATAAAATGAATTTCAGTTTAATTTTCATTATTTATTTTTCCTGATGAATGTTTCCCTTTTTTTTTTTTTAATTAAAGAGAGAAAGAGAGGGAAAATTTGTGATCTCGCATGCGAAAAAAAATTAAGACCAGTTAAGCACTATAGTGAAGATTCGAGGGCAGATAGAAAATGTTAAGGGTTTGGAGAGCAGCTGTTATCTTCGTCACGATCGAGGAATGCAATATTCTCACCCTAAACGACAAGAGTTGCCTTCACATTGTCGTTTAGAATCCAGAGAGGGGATTAAAATGCAATGGAAATCCACTCATAGCATTTATTCCTCGTATTATTTCGATACGGCAATTGAAATAAACAAGTTACTGACACTTTAAATCGGCCATGAATAAATAATCCCGCTGGCCATCATTTGAGACTTGTCTTTTTAGGAATGAGAAATTAGTCAATTTTTTCGCAAATTAAATTTATTTCATTTAAATCGATTACTTATCAATCGAAATTAAGACTCTGGATGTTAATTTTTATTCAATAATAATTGCATTTGAATGAAATGCCATTTAGTTTCATAATAAATATATTTATATATATTAGAATTCAAAAGGCAACACAAGATGCGTGTTCTCAAAGGAGAGGAATTTCCTTTCATCTGATTGAAATGAGAAAAGTTGAATGAAACTTGGCTAATACAAAACATTCCTAATCAATCCAAACACATTAAATTGTATCAAAAATGATGGAAAAATTTATTAAGTAATCGAATATTCAAATTTAGAAAGAACACTTAGTTTTTATATTTTAGATTACAGATTTTATCCTTGTGATCCTTGTGATCCTTGTGATCCTTGTGATTCTTGTGATTCTTGTGATTTTAATAATAGTTTTGTATAATAGTTATTATTTATTTTTAGTAAAGGCGGAGGATCTTCTCGTCTCCAAGTTCAGAACTGAAAAACGATGAAATTAAATTCTTCAATTATATTGAAAACACGAACAAAAAAATGTTTTATTCTATAATTATTTTCCTGGAAAAAAGCAACATGATTTTAATGTGAATTGAATTGAGAATGAAATGTTCACCTTAGTTCATCTCATGATTGAAGATTTGCCAGTTTACATGCTGGGACATTATTTACCTCGAGAAGGGAAAATAATGGAGGAGGATTGAGGCACTGAAGCTTTACGGTGATGTGTACATCCTACGAAATACCCGGGAGGCTCATATCCGTGGTGACAATACTGTGAAGATTGTCTATAAATATGTACGAAAAATAAATAAAGAAAAACGAAACACGAGAATAAACACTCTGAAAATGACAGCTGATCAAGTCGACAAACGCGCCGGCGCATTATAGCACTCGAGAAATATCAAAGTGTTTGAGTATATCAGAGACACGACTCGGCAGAGAGACCGAACTTCCCTCACCAGAAATTAGTTGCGCGCGACGATTTCTCCCGGTTGAGAACTCAGTCGACTTCGAATCACCCCACTCACTCGTGACCGACCAATCGCGTAAAAGCTGTTCGTAACGCGGGTATAAATATAGGTCTCTAGACGGCATCGACACATTACCTTCTCGGCGATCGACAAAGGGTCTTACCCTTCTTAGAGTCTTACTCTATAGTCGCAACGTACGACATCACGGCCTCACCGACTATCGAAGCAACGACGCGAGACAAGCTACGACGAGCTTGTGTAATTACGACGACTGTATAATTCAACGACAACCTATCAACGGATCGATTTCATTACCGGACAATTCATCGTATTGTTAAGAGTTTCACTCTTAACCCGTGTTGAGTTTCACTCGACAATCATGTTCTGGCGATTTTTGTTTCTAGAGTTTTACTCAAGAACATTAGCGTAGAACATGAGAGAGTTTTACTCACATCCGTCAAATGATTTTTACCCCACCGTTTCGTTATAATTCCGGTACTCGAGTAATATTTTTTTTTAGCGTTCCGTGTCGCGATATTTGAATCGTTTTGCTCGCGTTTGCTTTTTATTTTTGTTCGTCGTGTGAGAGTATTTTGATCAATATATTTTACAATATTTTCTCTTGTTTTTCTACGTATGACGTTTACGTAACGTTCTGATAATTGTATTTGCATTTTTTTTATATATACAACTATAATATATAGTTTTCATGTGAGTTTTATGAACTTTTGAATATATTTAGTTTTAGTTTTGTTTAACGAATAAAATTTCGTTGTTAATTTGTAACGAGTGTAAATTTTCGTTATTTTTTTAATTGAACCCTGATCCGGCGAGCTAATCCGCAATTATATTTCATTACATTCATTACAATATATATAACATTAGATTATACTAGTAACTTTTGAATTTATTTAAATTCCCCATGTTACAAAAGACGAAACTAGGCGTGACGTTAGACCATGCAGACCTGTGTAGTTCAGTGTATAGATCTGGTTTAGCCAACGTGTTGCGTGTGATTAATTTGCCTTTTGCTCGGGACTTGAATCGCGAACAAAAGAAATTTGTTGCGTAATTTGGTCGGAAATGACTTAAGACAAAATGACCAAGTTGAAAATGGTGAAAATTTGAATCAGGTCGGTAATCCTCACGTAAACCCAGATGATAATAATTTGTTGGATGACAACGCGTCGTCTCACCACAATTTAGTAGTAGATCCCCGAGATAACGGTGAAAATAATATGCAAAACGGCGATCCTTTTGTGAACGTAATCGATCAGGAGTTAGGAAATCATAGAGGAATAAATGGCTTCGATAATCTTCGCGATCAACAACAATTTATTGACCCTTTGAACCGCGAAAACGTACATGGACAGCGACGAAATCAAAATGACGACCGTGGATCACCTCACGTACACAATGAGGAACATTTACAAAACAGAGATCCGCGTCTTCGAAATCGTAATGGTTCTTTGCAAGGAAATATGCGCAGTAGAACGAATAGTGTAGTTAGCAGCAATGCTGAATTTGTCGACGTAAACCCACAAAATAGAATCCGACGACCAAACGGTTTGACTCGACAACAATTACGAGACCGATTAAGAAATTTTGGACCCTTACAACAGAATCATGACAATAGAGATGCGAACGACTTTCCAAATAATCACGACAACGTTAGACCTTTGCGTCAAAATAGACCTCGTCCAATCACCGATAATTATGAAAATAGAA
>JUFY01028265.1:0-10489 GCA_001855655.1 Leptopilina clavipes | reverse complement strand
AAATTTCTAGGCAATAAATATTATTTTTAGCTTGCAGAAATATTAATTTTTTTCTAAATCGTTGATGATAAACGTTGTGGACTTTAATTTGGTTTGTGAAACTTATTTTCGTAAAGAGAAAACATTTTTAATTAATTTTTTTTAAATATTATTTTTTAATATTATTTTTTAATATTTTTTTTGGGTATTTTTTTTTTTTATCAAACTTGATTGTATATCTACTCGAAATTGTTTCGATATAGTAAATGGAATTTCTGTAATGGAGGGCAAAAAAAAAAAAATTGAAAACAAAGGGACTTTGTATGCAAAAAAGAAAAATCAATTTCCAGATGTTTTTTTTTTTTTTTGTTTTACTGTCACGTAAAAAAAATGTCGAATACGAGTAGTGGTAAATCAACTTGTACTTTAGTAGAACGGTTGTCAACGATGGCAAATTAATTCGGCCCAGTTGCCTGCCTCGCGTGCTTTCATAAATAACAAATGATCTTTTCGCAATTTCCCCAGTGAGTACTGCTCGACTTTACGACATATTTTTACGCTTATAGAATTTTAAAATATTTCCCCTCTATATATACAATTTTCTATATATATACAATATGTATATCACCACAAACAATATTAATTTTCAACGTAGCAATCAAACAATATTTTGCATGAAACATTCATGGAACTATTTTTTTTTGCATTTTGAGGGAAATATTAAAAAACAGCAAAATACAAAACGACGCGAGTTATTTTATTTTTTACACGTTTCAATTTTTGTTATCTGTAATTTTCTTTCGATCAGCAATATGAAGGTGACAGTATATGATATTATTTGTGTGATGTGTGTATGTGTTGGGTGTTAGCTTGAGGAGAAGAGGGTTGATGGGGTAGGAAAAAAGAACTTACATAGGTGCGAGGAATGGGGAGAAAAATGCAACAGGGCGGAAGCACGTCTGTTTGGAGATATGTCGATATAGCATTATGCTTCAATGTCGAAGACTTATCTTCTTCCCTGTATCATTTCTGGTTATGATAGATTTCTTTTTGTAATTCCATATATAGGGGAAAAAAAAAATTTTTTTTGACACTAGGTATTTTTTTTCTTTTTGGGAAATTCAAATAAAGTGATATTTTTTGCTTCCTTGGAAAAAGCTTTTTTACAATGTAATCTGGAATATTTTTTTTGAAATCTTACTGAAGGGAATTTATGTTACTTGAGACGGTTTTTAACGATACGCTTGATTGCATTTTATGAATATTTTTCAGAAATTGGAATTCTTTAAAAAAATTTTTTTTAAATATAAATTAATGATTAAAAAAATAATCAAGAATGAAACATATTATTTATGGGAATTTATTTTTATTTTTTATGAACAAATATAAATACTTATTTGGAATTCGAATTCTGTTTCTATTTTTTTTTTTAGTTTAAAAATTTAAAATAAAATAATCAAGAATGGAAAATATTATTTATGGGAATTTATTTTCATTTTTTATTAACAAATATAAATACTTATTAGGAATTGGAATTCTGTTTCTATTTTTTTTTCTTAGTTTAAATTTAAAATAAAATAATCAAGAATGGAAAATTTTATTTATGGGAATTTATTTTTATTTTTCAACAAAAAAAAATACTTATCAGGAATTTGAATTCTGTTTCTAATT
The DNA here is from genome assembly GCA_001855655.1 of Leptopilina clavipes. NCBI lineage: Eukaryota > Metazoa > Arthropoda > Insecta > Hymenoptera > Figitidae > Leptopilina > Leptopilina clavipes. The sequence continues at coordinate 8,839 of JUFY01028265.1, read as the reverse complement.
TTTTTGATTTAAGTTTAAAATAAAATAATCAAGAATAGAGAATTTTATTCCTGGAAGATTTTGTTTATGGGAATTTATTTTTATTTTTTATTAACAAATATAAATACTTGTTAGAAATTGGAATTCTGTTTCCATTTTTTTTCTTAGTTTACATTTACAATAAAATAATCAAGAATGGAAAATTTTATTTATGGGAATTTATTTTTATTTTTTATTAACAAATATAAATACTTGTCAGGAATTTGAATTCTGTTTCTAATTTTTTTGATTTAAGTTCAAAATAAAATAATCAAGAATGGAGAATTTTATTTCTGGAAGATTTTGTTTATGGGAATTTATTTTTATTTCAACCGAATATAAATACTTATTAGCAATTGGAATCCTTTTTAAAATTTTTTTATTTATTTATTTATTACTAAAATCAAGAATAAAAAAATTTTATTTCTGGAAAATTTTGTTTATGGGGAATTTATTAAAGAGGAAATATGAATTCGATATAATTATGGAATTTTTATAAGGGTGTAAGAAATGAATGAATGTTTTTAAAAAGGAAAAAATTTTTTTAATTTTAAAAAGAAAAGGACTTATTTTGATAATGACGCAATGTCTCTATATGTTGTATTGCAATCCAATATGTCGAACTGGCTATGCACCTTTTGTTATTTCGTCACATTCATCTCTAACCTACCATATCGCGCTATACTCTTGGTAAAAGTACCGCGCACCCGCACTAGAAACCTAATATGGCATCTCCATCCATTCCCTCTCTATATATATGTCTCCTTGTTCTCGTACCTTTACTCCACTTCTATTTCAAATTTCAAGCGTATATTGCATTGTTCCCTCCTTTCCACGAATGAAATCTTATTACTTTTATTGCTTCTGTCATTTATACCCGAAAAAAAAGGGAAAATAAAAAATCCCTTGCATTTAGAATAAAATTTAGATGACAAGAGAGATTTAGAATCATTTTCATCTATATAATTTCGATCATTACATGAAAATAGTTTTTTTTATAACATAATTATCTTTGAAAAAAATATCGTTGTCTAGCCAGTTTTTTTCTTGGGTTGTTTGTGCACGAAGTTGAAGTCCCCAACGTTTATTATCAACGATTAAAAAAAACATTCTTCTATTGTAATTATTTTTTAATTTTTGGCTACAAAAAAGTTTTTGAAATTTTTTTTATAAACAATTTGAGAAATAAAAAATTTTTAGGCATCAAATATTATGATTGTCCGTATGAAAAAATATTAATTTTTCTGAATCGTTGATAATAAACGTTGAGGACTTCAACTTCGTTATTTTTGCAGAATTTTTAAGTCGCTTATAAAATGAAGTTGAAAGTAGATTTTTATTTATTTATTTCTTGATTTTTTTTTGTAGAGAAAGATTCCAAATGGATTAATTAATACAAAATCGGATTGTATTCTAATTGGTTCTATTTAAAAATAATTTTTTAAATGCGATTTACTTCTGTATGGAAAATCAAATTAAGAAAAAGAAGAAGAAGAAGAAGAAAATTCTTAATTTGAGGAAAAATTTGAAAGGAATATTTTTGTTTCCGCTCTTGAGCTTTTTATACATAGAGGAATCGAATCTTTAGCAAAAGGTTGAAATAAATTTTAGTTGAGCAGTGTTATAGCTTAAAAGCATCAATGCTTTTGTGAATCCAATTTCAACATATATATATATATATATATATATATATTTATATGCATATACATATCCAAGTTTGAGAACAAACGATTCTGTGAATTGTTTGAATTCCAACTGCTTTTCAGTTGGGAAACATTTTTCAGAATTAATTTCCTTCGTTCAGAGAAATTTATTGGAATTTGTTATTGATTGCGTGAGTCTCCCCTTTTTCCCCAATTCATGAAAATAAAATTGTAAAACAGTAAATTTTCCCACTCTACCAAGTGAAAATGCGGGATAATTTTAGTATTTTACCCAACATGCACTATACCTGTAAGAACAGAGTGAATCCATAGTTTCAAATATCGTGATTAAAAGCAGAGAGGAAATTAAACAAAGTAATCGACTAGTTTGATTTTCATTGTTTTTTTTACACTGAAAAAAAAAATTATTTGATTCAAATAATGAATTACTTGACTATTATCAAATAAATATTTATTTGCATCAAATAAATTTTATATGATCCTAAATTTCTGAACGTTCAAATGAACGAAATTTATTTATTTCTTCTTTAAAATAAATTTTTATAATAATAATTATGTGTCACTGTGAAAAAATTAATTATAAAGTTTTTAAATGTTAAATTAGAGTTTTTAATTTTTATTGCAATCAGTAATTTATGAAAATACATTTAATAAAAAATATTTCGTTCATTTGAACGTTCAAAACTTATGGATCATAATTTTATTTGCATCAAATAAATTTTATTCAAATCAAATAAATTTTATTTGCATCAAATAAATTTTATTCAAATCGAATAAATTTTATTTGCATCAAATAAATTTTATTCAAATCAAATAAATTTTATTCAAATCAAATAAATTTTAATTGAGTCAATTAAATAATATTTGATTCAAATACAGAAATTATTATTTCACCTACAGATTCTTTGATTTAAATAAAAATTATTTGGTTCAAGTAAATATTTATTTGATAATAAGTAATTCATTATTTGAATTAAATAAATTTATCAGTCTACAAGTTGAATAAGAAATAAATCATCTTTTTTCGAAATGGCAAATAAAAAATCGAATTCTTTGAAGAATTATAACTTTTAAGAATACGTTTGGATTGTGATTGAATTTGAAAATTGTCAGAATATGTTGGTGAACTGTTAAAAGTGAAATAGATTTAAAGTATTATATATAGTGGAATTTGCATTGAGGCTCGACTATTTTCCGTTTGGTGCAAGTGACATGTGTTTAACAGACGTGAGGCTTGTCACTCACACAATGGTCTTGATGTACTTCGCGTTCAATGGGCAAATATTACTGATTACTTCTATTGGCATTAGACTGATTCTGAATTCGTAAAGCCTCAATTGATTGACGTACTGAGAGAAATGAACTGTCATGTCGGTTGCCTCTTTTGATGCGAACGCCCTGGGCTTTTCGAGTCCATATGCAACGATGCAGAAACAGAGAGAGAGAGAGAGAGAGAGAGAGAGAGGAGAACATTATTTGCACATATAGAAGCACACACCTGGGCTTTCAATACAAAATTCGTTATCTATAACTCTATTCTGCAAGTCTTTCCCCAACACTCAGCCTCTTTTGTCCATTATTAAAATCCTCACAAATGCAACAAAAAGGTATCTTTCGTGTAATTTACACTCTTCTCTCAAATTTCCCATTTCTAAATATTTCCCCCTTTCAATGCTTTTATTTTTTTAATTTCATATATAAATTAGCATTTTTCCCTTTCATTTCCAAAAATATTTCATTAAACTTTTCTTTCAAGTATTTGAAATAATTAAATTTAAATAATTAAATACACCCACAACTACAATATAAACTATATGTAGAGGAAAAAATTTGTAATTTTCGAAATTCTTCTGCCAGTGGAAAACAAATGAATTTTTTTCCCGCGGGTTAATTAACATTCACTTGATATGGTATATGAAAGTTTAATGTAATTCTCGATTTTGACAAGAAAAAAATGAAGAAGAAAAAATTGGAATATTTTCCCCATTGCTAAATGAGAAAAAAAGAGGGGAAAAAAAAAATTGCATTGAGTTCTGCCACATCTGTTCAACAATTTTAATCGAAAAATTGTGATTGGCATGCTGCTGTACAATTCTCGTATATACGTTGAATATTTTTATCGATGTGAATTTTTTCTGATCAAATAGAGGTTTACTTTTCTATTCACTCTGCTTAATCATCCTCTCTCTCTCTCTCTCTCTCTCTCTCTCTCTCTCTCTCTCTCTCTCTTTCTCTTTTTTGCTCCTTTTTGCTAGAATCTTTACAAACATAAAATCGTGTACTTATTTGCTTGTCACGTTCTCTCGTCCATCTCTTAATTCTATTTTACCCTTCCTATCGAAACACGTATCCTGACTGTCTATCTTTCTCGTTCGCCAATCGACCGTAATGCTTTTCCTACAAGAGAGAGAGAGAGAGAGAGAGAGGACCTTTTATGACTCTCCCGCTCATCCGGCTATCCGTTTCCGTTCAAAGTTTTAATTGGTAAATTGTAATTAGTCCCCGAGAAAATCCCCTGATGTGAGTTTTTTTTTTTTTGCCACTTTTCATGTTTCCGCATCTCTTCATCTCATTGTTTTGCTGTAAAACATTTTCAAATCGATTAGTCGCGAAATGTAAAATTACTTTTCGGTATTTTTTTATTCAAAAAAAATTTATTCAAATTTTAATTTTATTCAAAATTTTACAATATTGAAAAATCGATTTACTTGCAAGAAAAAAAGGATAAAAATAGAAATTTTTGGAATTGCAAGTTTTTCTCTTTTGTATTGTGCGACCTAATTGAGAGGAGTTCTGAATATATAGAGTTAATTTTTGAGGCCAATAGGAGGAAAAATAATTTTTAATATCTATTCTGTCGGTCGTTTGAAAATTGACTGCTTTTCGAATATCTTTAATACCATAGTCGAAAAGGATCTCTCGTGGGAAAATTGTTTGCGCAGGATCGGCGCGTTTGAGGTTTTAATTGGAAAATGCTAATTAGGCACCCACCTCTCGTAATATTCGTCCCAATGGTACAGTACCGCCTCCACTTTGCTAGTAGCCGACCTTCTTCTCCTCTCTCTCTCGCTCTCTATACGTTTCGGAGGTGAGATTAAACTCACTTCGTACGATTTTTTCTTCTTCGTTATTTTTTTCTTTCTTTTACTCTTCTTTCTTTGTGTTCCAATCTTCCGCGATGGTGATCACATTCACCGCAAACTGATACGCTCGATCTTAAAGATTTGTCGTGTCCAAGCTTTAATTAATCGGTATTGCATGTCGACTTCAAAATGTCCATCATCAATATTGACAATTCCATGCGCGTGATTTTCTCTGAAGAAGAAGAAGAAAAAGAAGTTTCCGAGCACTATTCATTATACTATTTAATTAATTAGCGTTAATTACTGTTCAATGCTTTCAAGTTTTCAAACTATTAGGATTCTTAAAGATGTTTTTTTTCAAATTATACATTAAGCGAAAAATTACAGCTGAATTTCAGATTTTTAAATCAGATTTTTGAAAATCCGTTTTAATAATTGAAAACATAATTATTAATCGGAAAAGTAGATTTTTATTTCAAGGAGAAAAAAGTTTCTCTTCAAAAAGATATATGTTTTGCATTTTTTTTCTCCCACTTCAACAAATGAAGAACTTTCATTACCACCCACGAAAATTCTCGTTCGTAAAGTGTGCCAAAGACAAGAAATCTTTGTGTCTGCATCACAAATCTCTCTCTTACCTAACGTAATTAATGTAAATTATTTTTATTCCCTTTTTTAAAATTTAACGAATTTAATCATGAATTTAAAAATAGACACAATTTTAATTATATATTCAAAAAAAAAAAATGTTTATTTTTAAAATTATTTTGGTTATATATTCAAAAAAAAAAAATGTTTATTTTTAAAATTATTTTGGGCGAATAATTAAAAAAAAAGTGTTTATTTTTAAAATTATTTTTGGCGAATAATTAAAAAAAAAATGTTTATTTTTAAAATTATTTTGGGCGAATAATTAAAAAAAAAAATGTTTGTTTTTAAAATTATTTTGGGCGAATAATTAAAAAAAAAAATAAGAGAAGAAAAGTATTTTAATAAAAGGAGATAATAAACTGAAAAAAATTTATTTGATTCGAATAATAAATTAATTGACTATTGTTAAATAAATATTTACTTCAAGCAAATAAATATTTACTTGAAGCAAATAATTTTTATTTAAATCAAAGAATCTGTAGGTGAAATAATAATTTCTGTATTTGAATAAAATATTATTTAACTGACTCAAGGAAAAATTAAAAAAATTAAAAAATTTATTTGATTCGAATAATGAATTAATTGACTATTATGAAATAAATATTTACTTCAAGCAAATAAATATTTACTTGAAGCAAATAATTTTTATTTTTTATTTTTATTTTACTTCAAGCAAATAAATATTTACTTGAAGCAAATAATTTTTTTTTTATTTTTATTTTACTTCAAGCAAAAAATATTTACTTGAAGCAAATAATTTTTATTTTAATCAAAGAATCTGTAAGTGAAATAATAATTTCTGTATTTGAATCAAATACACCATTTAATTGACTCAAGGAAAAATTATTTGCTTCGAGTGAATATTTATTTGATAAAAGTCAAATAATTCTTTAATTGAACCAAATAAATTTTTTCAGTGTAACACCTTGTCGAATTACTCCTGGATAAGGATAGTGTTGAAAAAGAATAGAATAGATGGTTCTAAAATAACGGGATTTTTTTTTCCTTTATTTTTTCTTCTTACAACTTTTATGGCAAATGTCAGGCTTGAGAGAGATGCGGAAAAGAGATGAGACAGTTATATGAAATTGTAACGTACGGACACGGAACTGGCCTATATTTGAACGCAATTCGCTTTGAGGGCCTAAAGGATCATACAAGATTCCTTGTATACAATTCCTCCTCTTCGTCAATTTACATGCTCCTTTGAATCACATAATCATATCTCTCTCGAGAGAGCTTCTTCGCAATCGTATATACTCAATATATGGATTGAAGCACCAACAACTTTGGCAATATCGAACCTCAATATAACGTTATCCTCTTGCGCATAAATTATTTTTTTTTCTTTGCAAAATAGTTTTTTTTCCGCAAAAGTCTTGTATAAATTCTCTTTCATTTAATTAACTTTATTGTTTTACTCGTATATTTACTTTCTCTTTGAAACAAGATTTTTTCCCGTTTTTTTTTGTTTTAGGTATACTTGAAATTATATTTGGAGGAAAATAATTTAGTTTAAAAAATAATTATTTAAATTCATAATAATAAAATAATAGTTTAAATTCATTTCGATAAATGAAAATTCTATTCCTGACATTATTGAATAGTTGGTAATAAAATTTCTGCTGCTATTTTATATTTATTTCTGAGATATTTCTGCTGCTATGATAATTTTGTCGAAATATTTTTTTTTAACAGTATTGTGCCTACATAAGACAATATTGAAAACAATATAGAAATAAACCCTTGTGAATTTTTTTTTCCATCGATAAAAGTACACACAAAGCAATCATGGTTCTTGAGTAGGGGAAAGAAAAAAAAATTCGACGAATGTGTCCATAGATATAATTTACTGTCATTTTTCTCCCTGTTTTTTTTCTGCTTATCGAAAACAATTCCCTTATGATTCAAGTGGGATTCATACCTATCAGTCGAAAATGCCAGATGAAATTTCCAGCTCGAACCCTCGCATGAAAAGAAGGGTGCGTTCTTACTTACAACTTTTTTTTTTCTTTTTCGTCAATGTGCTAATTTTCCGATGAATGAAAATGGCATTTCCATGTTTGATAGTTCTTCCTAGACGGAAGAGAGGAAAATTCGAACTCTAACCACCAAGGAGTAACACGTAGTGAGTCGATCCTTGTGTGCGGTAATTCTTGTGGCAAAAAAGTCAGAGAGAGAGAGAGAGAGAGAGAGAGAGAGAGAGGAAAGGGCAGATCGTATATAAGAAGGACGAGTAGAAAAAAAAGCCAAGAGCAGTGTAGTGGGCAAAGGGCAGGCGTGTTACGAGTAAGGATCTCTCTCTTTTTCTCTACTACTTTCTTTCTCTAGTGTACTCTTTTCACTCGTGCAGAAGCGAGAGAATGTCGGCAGATAGTAGAGGCGGCAGCCGGCAATTACTATCAAGGAATGTCTTGAGAACGCGTGGGACTCAAACCTTAAGGCCCGTGTCCACGACAAAGTGGGTGCATTATGTATCTATGTGCAAGATTACGTAAAACGACTATACACCGATAGAACCTCGTTCGGCTTCTTCTCGTCTCACTTTTTTCCCTTTATCTTATAACATCTTTCCGTTCTCTCTCTCTCTCTCTCTCTCTCTCTCTCTCTATCTTAAATTTATCCATTTTTAAGTAATTCTATGAAAAAATACGATTGTATCAATATTAGTTCGTTTGTTCAATTGAATTTCGCGCCAAAATAATTCTCCAACTGTCCGCCTAGATGGCATGAAGACTCGCTCGTAAACGAGATGAATCAGACTTGTCAGGATTCTATTTTTTCAGTTATGTGGTAAAAATTATACTGTTTATAATAATAATAATTATTAACTCAATAATTATTATTATTAACTTTATAATAATTATTATTAACTTAATAATAATAATTATTAACTGTATAACAATTATTATTAACTTAATAATTATTATTATTAACTTAATAATTATTATTAGTAACTTAATAATAATATTAATTATTAATACAATTATTAATTAATTATTAACTATAATAATCTTGGTATTTTTTCATTCATTCATTCTGTCCGCAGTTTGATGTTAGTTGTTATTGTGTATGTTTTTGTTTTCTTATAAGTTTTGATTGACAATTGTCATTTATTATTTAACGATTATAAACGTGTCGCGATTTATAAAGTAAAATATTATTTTTTCTAAAAATAAAGATTTTTATTGTTGAATATATTCAACGTGAAACGAGAAATTAATATTATCAAAAAGAAAAATTATTGTTATTATTATTATTGTTATATTAGAAAATACATTGTTAATAATGATATGTAATTATTATTAAAAGTATATTTTTTACCAAATAACTGAAAATAATATAATCCTGACAAATTTGATTCATCTCGTATACGAGCGAGTCTTCATGCCATCTAGGCGGACAGTTGGAGAATTATTTTGG
>JUFY01028261.1:0-10859 GCA_001855655.1 Leptopilina clavipes | reverse complement strand
CAATTGTACCCTCCTCTATTATCCCTGAAAATGTGAATCCGAAATCTTTTATCGTTTTAGAGTGAGATGTAAAGTACGAAACCACTTTTTCGTGACTACGTGATATTTCTTGCTATTTTTTCAAGACTTATTTGTAAAAATTGTTCAAAGTCGGGAGAAGAGCGCTCACAATTGTACCCTCCTCTATCATCCCTGAAAATTTCAACCCGAAATCTTTTATCGTTTTAGAGTGAGATGTAAAGTACGAAACCACTTTTTCGTGTATCAGTCACGTGGGTTTTTCCCACTTGGCCTTAAAAATAATAAAAATCAGTAAAGTGGAAATTTCATTATGCTAAGTTTTTATATTTATCAAGAAGAAAGAAGAAAATTAATGGATTAATTAATTAATGGATAAAAATCGCAAAATTAGGTTATTGGACAGGTGATCTCGGAATAAATCAAATTTTGCCCAATTTTGTCTATTTAAAGCTCATAACCTTAGATACTTATATCACTAGGTCTCATAGTGCAGTGGATAGCACACTCGACTCGTGTTACGGAATTCGAAGGTTCGAATCCTGACGCAGTGATAGATTTTTCCGTGTTAAAAGTGAATTGAATTGAAACATGAGTATGAAAATATTCAAATAAATAATTCAAATAAATAAAATATTAGAAATAAATTTAAAATAAATAAAGAAATTTAAGGAAGAATCAGACAAATAATTGGAAAAAAAGTTAGTCCAACTTCTCCACATATTTTCACACTTTGAATAAAAGTGTTCTGAATTTAATTTTCAACATTTTATACAATTAAAATTTGCGATTTAAATAAAAATTATACAATTTTCTATCAATAAAAAAACGAATTGGAGGTAACATAACCTAAAATTTGACAAATGTTTATAATTGACTGAATATTGTAGTTTTCATATAAATGTAACTTTTAGTTTAAAATGTTAAAGTTCAATTTTTTTCCTTCGACTGAAAGGCATTTAAATTAACATGGTTTATTATTAAACAATTTGAAAATATGGAGTTCAAACTATAAATTTTATTTTTACTGTTGGTCAGATTATTGCTCAAATTAAATTAAACGTATATAAGACGAAGTATAAGTTACAAGTGAATAGCCAAAAAAGTAATTTGGTTGAAATAAAAAAAAAATGGTGGTTTAAACACATTTTTTTGTTAGTTCAACTAAATTTTTTGTTTTACACTAATCGCAAAAAATTTAGTAGATCGAACTTCCAATTTAACAAAAAAGTCCAGTAGACTCAATTAAACTGTTTTGTTGCTTTTTTATCAAATAAAGAATTTAGTTGAGACAACATTTTTGTTAATCAAATAGTTTTCACAATTGTAGTCTATTTACAGTTTTTTATTTATATTTAGTAATTTAGGGTGATGTTTTATGTATAGATGTAAAGTATGCAAAATAAGCAGAAAATAATTAGTGCAAGAAGGACAGAGTATATCACTGTCCTTTTCACTCTACATGATTTTCTGCTTTTTTAGCACTTTACGCCAACATAGGACTGCACCCTTATTAGTCTCTAAGACAATTTGCTGACGGTACTAAGTATTTGGTTCCGAAAGTCGATAATATTGACTCTCAGTATCAGGCGGCAGTGTTCAACTCTCACAGGGAGTCAGAGGGACAAAGGACTTTTCTACTTGGACGCTCAAAATCTGAAGCTATTGAGAAAAGAGAAAACCATCAAGTCTGAATTCTTTTCTATGTACTGGACACGCCAAAATAATTTCATAACTGTTCACAGAATAGTAATAATAATGTTCTCCCATAAATGTAACAAGGACTGTTAGCTATTTGAGATGATTGTTATAAAACTATTCTGTAACAGTTATGAAACTGTTTTATCGTGTCCACTGGGTTTATTTCCGTTGAGAATAGAGAAGAATTGATTTTACAGATATTTTGCTACTTTTAGCTTCTTATACCGTGTATAATTTGTTTTCACGAAATTTTCAAGGAGTAGAGATGAATTTTTTATTTCTCCAATTTTCAAAATTAATTAATATAGGCTAGTGAATAATTTAATTTACGGTAATTTACAATTAGCTAGGAAATTAGGGGATTAAAATTTGTTTCTTGCTTTGCGCGCATTCTTTTGTGCGCAAGGGTAACACTCGTCGTGGAAGCATCGTTTGGAAATTTATGCACTAGAGAATCAGTATTCACTGTACATAACTACATATACGTATTTACTATTCAGTATCGTTGCGACCATCGGTGGGGTCGCAACGCCTCACCTATAGTGTAGAAAACTAGTTCACCACGTGTATTTTGTGAATTGTGTAAAACTAATGAGTAAATTTGAACTATTTGTACTTACAATACTTGGAACATTATTTTTTTAGGTCTGTAATCAATAAAAGTCCCTCTCTGACATACAATCTTAAAGATCTCAATACATTTAAGATACATAATACATACCGGCTTGTATTAGAAAGAGGGAAATCTATACATAAATTGTTGGTATGTTTGAACAATACGTGAGGAAATAATTATTAATTGTCATGGGTATAATGATGTATTTAATATTGCCACTGGTACAATAATAATTAACCTACGTGAAACATTAATAGTGGATATTTAAACCTTTTCAATAAGAAGAGTTTTATAATACAACTTAAAAGTGTCTTCACATTACCAAAAAAGTCTTGCTCTCTAAAGTAACATTTTTTAGGAATTTCAAACAGGTTTGTAGTATATAAAAAGCACATTTTTTAATACAAAAAATAAAAATCAGGTAAGTGTAGAATTGACATAATTACTATATTATATGAAATATTTATTTATTAGAGGTTAGGTTTTATTCCCTTGTTATAAAATTTGATCAATGATATGAAAAAATATTATACATATTGTTGTAAAGTTAGGGCAATTTAAATAAAAATTACCATTTACGTATTTTTGTAAAACGTGTATGCAGAGATTTAAAAAAAGATTATTTAATATAAATGAAATTAACATATATGACAAAAAGTCTTAATATTTTGTTCTTTTCGCAATTTTTTATTGATAATAAAATTTTTATAATTAAAACAGATTAATAACAATTGATAATTTATTCTTGAGAAATAAGGTTTAAAAAAATGCATTTCTATTTTCATTGTTTCTTTTCATTGTTTTGTGTTTTGACATTTGACACGTGTTTTTTTAGTGGGAACGTCGTAATAATAATATTTAACAATCTATCAATCACTTCGACGTTAAATTAATTTTTCTACTAAAGTCTCTAAATTCACTTAATCTAATAATTATTGTAAAATGCAATTTAAAAGTCGGTTTATTTGGATATTTAAATAATGGTTTAAATATTTAAAATTGCAATAACAATTACCTTCGCAGCCCTCAGACATTATGACTTTTTTCGACTTTTTCGATTTTTTTTCCAAATATTGCAACAAGACACCACATTTTTAGTATAAAATGCAACTTATTTCGATTTTTACATTGTGAAAATTAACTATATAGACAAATCTTTCAAAAATTTGTTTGAACAATTTTTTTAAGATAATTAAATTTTTAAATATATGTACTTATAATTAAAAATGTTGAATAATTGAAATTTTGTAAAATTTAATTGAAAATATTTGATTTTTTTCAAGTATTTTATTACAATTTTTGAAAATCAACTTTTCAAGAATTTAAATTGCAAATTTTGAAAATAATTGAATTCTCAAAAATTTCAATGAAAAATCTTCAAGTGTAAATTTAAAAATGAAAATTAATGAAAATGTACCTTCTAACATTACATTACAATTTTTTAGAATAATTTGAACAGTTTGGAGAAAACAATCAAGTTGAAAATTTTAAATTAAAAAGGTAAGGGAAATACAAAATAAAATTTTTGTGACAGAACTGAGTTAAACAAACGAGTTTTTCGACTTTTTTTGTATTTTTAAATCTTTTTCTGCGTTTTAAAGTCGATCCGAAACCTGAAGTTCAATATTTAGGCCTCTCCTTTTCAAAAACCTTTTTAATTTCAGTATAACTCTCGAATCATTTTTAATTCCTTTATACTCACCGTATGGATATTAAAAGTTTAAAGGAATTGACTTTGTACCTTACTCTGCTGTTTCCAATGAAAATAAAAAAATAGGACAGAAACAAAATTCAATTTTATTTAAGGAAATTTAGATTTTAAAAAATTTGTGTTTTTCTAATATTAATGATTTTATTTATTTAATCAAAATGTAATTTAACATAATTTTTAATTGATCGAATTTTTCATTATCGACCTTGTTTTTAAATAATTATCATTTAACGAAATTTTTATATGAAGGTGTTTTCATTTAAACGGAATTCATAATTTTATTATGTAAATTATATTTATATATATATGTCGATATAAAAATAAATAAACATTCTATTTTCAATTTTTATATTTTAATAAAATAATTTACAAATGAATCTATAATTATTCAAATCGATTAAACAGTAAATATTTACAAAAACAAATAATTGTGCCATTTAATGGCAGTAGGTAAGAAAATTTTTCTTAAATCATATAAGATTTTAAAATTGGCTAGAAGTTAGGTATTTGAATTTCAAATTTCGACGTGTCTGCAATTAGGACACCGTAATTGGGTCAATTAGCTTTTTCAACACGCTCGATAATTGGAACATACCTATGCAATATATTCATTTTCAATTAATTTTTAAAATTACTTTAATATAACATTCATTGAATTAACTTAATGACAGTCGCAACCCTGCAAAATGCAGAGAGCAATTCGTTAATTGCAAAAAATTTAACTCAGTCCGAGAAACATTATTTTCAAAGTTGAATCACTTGAGAGATATTGCCTCATATTTAAATAATAGGTATTATTGCAAAAAATGAACATGTACATTTATAAAGTTTTATTAAAAGAATATAGTATAAACTCTTAGGTCGCCAATGCGTTTCAATTTCTTGCGTATTTTATACACACTTCGATTTCTCACGCAAGCATCGATAGTCATAGCTTTTAATATTTATCGGCATTATATATATATATATATATATTTATATATATAATATTATATAATATACAATATAATATATAATATTTCATATACTCTTACGTCACTTTCTCTAAGTAACTAGGGGGATATCTTTACTGGAGAAATACTTGGCAATGCACGAGTAATTAGTTACTACGAAGCAATTTTCTGACCACACACGGTAACGTGCAAGTTGAGCGCACGTCTTGATATGTCACGTCCTTCTTATATGTCAAATATTTATTTTCTTCTTTTCTTCGAAGTGAAAGCGTAATGCAGTGAAAAAGATATCATTTCTTCTCTGTCAGGATTATTTCCAACTGTTTGCTGAAAATACATAAAAATACATTCGTTAATGTGTTAAATATTATGGGAATAGTTTTAACTTAAAAATATTATTAATCTATTCCCCAACAGCACCTGACATTGCAGCACTCAATTATAATAATTTCATAATTTGCTATTCGATATTTGATTGTCTTTTGTTTATATTTGGGGCAAAATTCCTCAACTGTTCCCACCTCAAAAAAAAAGTTTTGGGATCGGGTTGATACTTGCCCACATTGAAGTCATAATAAACCTACATTAAACCAATAAACGATGGGACCCACTAGCGATGCGTTTCCAAGATACAGGGGCTCGAATTTTTAACTTTTATGCGTTAACATTAAAATTCGTTTTTAAATAACTTCCATAAATCCTATCAAATTAAACTTTTATTATAGAGTTTTAAAAAGGTTTTTTTCTCTAGTTTAAGAATATAAAATCGAATTTAAAATTCTTCTTGAGAAAAGGGTCTTTACTTGAAATTTAAGAAAAAAAATTAATTTTCTCCTCTTATGCCCGGATAAAAAAAAATTTTGTTTTCTCAAAAAATAGCATTTCTTGCGTACTTTAAAACAATCTATTAACCGAAATGAGATCTGGACATTTTAAAGGTCTAATTTGATTTTTTATACTTCAAAATTTATTTAATAAACTACATTTTATCAAATTTGACCTTGGAAATAGACTAGTCCCATTTTAGAAAATTTACTTGATTGAGAATTTGCTTTTTCATTTGTTTTGTTCAACTAAACTATTTTTATTAGTCCTTTTTTTCAATTTTTTTTTGTTTTTTAACTAAAAAGATCACTAAAAAATTTTTTCGTTGATTAAAAAATGGCTTTTTATGGACTTTTAAACTATGTATAAGAAAAATGGGACTAGTCCATTTCCAAGGTCAAATTTGATGAAATGTAGTTTATTAAATAATTTTTGAAGTATCAAATATCAAATTAGATCTTTAAAATGTCAAGATCTCATTTCCGTTAGTAGGTGGTTTTAAAGTACGCAAAAATGCTATTTTTTAAGAAAAAAAATAAAATATTTTAAAAAATAGGTCGCGACCGACTTAGTTGAAACATAATTGATTGACCTTATATTAATATATTTTTTATCCGACAGACACAAACATGGCTCTTTTAGATACCAGCTGACATTCATTTGTTTGACCGCATGAAAATAACGGCCATGTTTTCCTAAGGGTAAAAATAATTTTTTAAAAATAAAGACGCGTACGACAGCTAGTTAAAAATAAGAGTAAATTTTTGGAATTAAATGGAATTAATTTTACCGGGCGTGAATTTCAGGAAGATAAATCGATATAATACTTTAAAAAAACACATTAATTAATAAGCTCTTCTATAAAATTACCTACCTTTGTAGTACGCATCCCTGTGCATGGTTGGACAATTTTTAGGTCCCTAAAACAAAGTGAAATAATTTAATTAACAATTTTCTAATATTTTCTGAGTTATCCGGGACAATTTTTGTTTGTGAAATATTACTTTTGTTTAAAAATTTATTTAGCACTTGAACTTGAATTCAAAATAACTAATGTCTAGAATTTAGAAAGCTTTTAAATACAAAGGATTCTTATTTTTTAAATTTAATGTGTAATTTCAATCAATCTCATATCACTAAATGATTTTGGGAAAGTTGGCAGTAAAACTTGCAGAAAGTTCTTCTATAGCTAAATTCAAATAGTCGTTAATAGTAAAATTTAACGAGAGGCAGTAAATTTTACGATATCCGCAATAAAAATACATACCGTTATTGTCTCAGTTGCGGTTTAGTTAAGACTGAGTTTCCGTCCAGTTTAATTTTGATAACAATAAAAAAAAAAAATTGTATGTCTGAATCTTATCGGAAAACGTTCTGCAATATTTACATCAACTTTTGAGTTATATTTAAATTATAGCTTATGAATATGTTCTTTACCTGCACATTAAAATTTATATTCGTTCGAACAGGTCGATGATGTAGAGGTTGTGGTGGTCTATAATTATTTCCAAGAGGCGCTTTTGGATTTTTCTTATCACCTTGCATCAATTTTCTCAAAGCCAGAAGCTGTCAAAATAGTTGTATTTTTAAGTTAAAATATAAAAATATAATAAGTTGTGAAACCGACCTATCAATTTTGTGCTACTGCTTTATTTTATGAACACTTCTCACTCAGTACGATATCTTCCTGGAAGCTTTCCTTGAAGACCGGTCCCACACAGCACAAATGTTTCCTAAAAATTTCCTGAATATTTTAGTGAAATATTACATAATTTTCAATGGAAAGTCCATGAAATGTTGATGCAAATAAGAAAATGTTCCCTTATAAGGAAATATTGCAGCTTTGTTTGCATGAATATTTCGCTGAAATTTCCTAGAAACATAAGATTAAAATATTTCTCAAATTTATTGAGTAATATTTATTGAACAAATAAATTTTCTACTTGTTCTTATATTATAAGAACAAATTACTTTCCACACATACGACCGTATGAAATTGCTTAAATGTACCTATTTAAGTAATCTTATGTTTCTAGAAAATTTCAGCAAAATATTCATGTAAACAAAGCTGCAATATTTTTTCATAAGCAGACATTTTCTTATTTTCATCAACATTTCATGGACTTTGAAATGAAATAGTTCAATTCTTCACTCAAATATTCAGGAAATATTCAGGAAATATTATGTGCTGTGTGAAGTGGAGCTTTAACGGTGGCTTCCTAGAAACTTCCAGGAGGTTTAAAATGTCCGCCCATAGAAATTTACATTGGAAACTTTCGGGAAACTTCCACTGGACGATTTTGGGAAGCTATTAAAAAATTCTTATATGAACGTTTCACTGGAAGCTTCCTTTAATATTCACCAGGAAGCTTCCGCTAGAAACTCATCATTCTTCTGGGGAAGCTTCCTGGAACATATCAAGATATCCAGCTGTATGGGTTTACTTCCCCATTATATTTCCTATAAATGATTTGACAGTTCAAAATAATTTTAAACTCCGGCTACTGAAATGTCTTCCGAATTTTAAAACATACACTACCAACGCGAATTGTGCGACAACTACCTTTTCCATCACCACAAAAAATCGTTTATTTTCTAAAATATAAAAATTAAAATTTTGTCTCTTTTTACATTAAAAACAATTAAAATTGTGCAAAAACTGGACCTTAAACAAAAAGTTTATTTAATTTTTAAATAAGATATCTAAAAAAACTTGAATTTACATTACTTTCTTAAAATTAACATTATTCCTAAAATAATTAACATATTTTATTGATCTTGGCCCTATTGAAAATTCCCACATGGGATCCTACATGGGATTCCATATGGATTCTTATATGACTTCCCATATGAAATCCCAGATCCCACAAAAGAATCCATGTGGGATTCCATGTCAAAACACATGGGAATATGAAACACGATTTGGTGTATGATTTAATGTGGGAATTAGCGTTTGTGTTTCCACATAACAAATCCTATGTGAATTCCTACATTATTTCCTTCAAGTTTTCTGTCATATGGATTCCTATATGGGATCTTACATAGGATCCTATATAGGATCCCATATAGGAAAAAATTTTAAAAACAAAACAAATTATTTACTTATTTATTCCTTTATTTCTGTCATTGTTTGCCCTGCATATTTTGTTTGGAAAACCGGAATGTGACCCAACTCAGTCACGGTTCGGTCACGTTTCGGTTTGCGGTGAAAAATGTCATAAAAAACGTGAAAAATGGTAAAAAAAGCTATTGGAATTAATAAAGAAACAATTCAACAGTTTATTCATCCAATAATTATCTGCAGTTAACTTTTTATTAATTAATTATGAATGTCGAAAGTGGAAAGGTGCTTACCTGTCAGTTTATTGCACGTGTTGCTTTGCTGATTTATAAAGTAAAATGGGGAAAATTGTGAAAAAATCTGACAAATATCTATTAATGAATATTTAAAGTGTTTTATTTTTTTCCATTTATATCAGTAAGTGTCTAATAACAATACAAACAGTACATTTTGTATTGTTTAGTATATGTGGTGAAGTATAATATTCTACTTAACCGACAAAAAGATTACCGCGTCAAGTACACGATAGATGTCAGAACCAATATTTTCCATTCCAAATTTTTATCATTTTATTTTTTTAATTAACATACCAAATTTTATTTGCAAATTAAAGTAATGTAAACGTTTAATAAATGTTATATTATTTTAAAAAAATTTTAATAATAAATATTTATAGTATAATTGTTTTAGTTATTTTTTTTGTTTTTACGCTGATTTGTACAAATTAATTATTTGTATTAATAAATTTTTATTGTTGTTATTAATTTATTTATTATTATCTTATTTGAAAGTTGTTTTGACCTGATGACGATAAAATTAATAAAAAAATTTAAAGTATTTCATCGGATATATTTTATTCAAAACTGTGATCGGTAAATTTCATTTCATTTTATTGAATAACAGCGCTTAGTGGCGGTAAAAGATACTAGCACGCAACTGGTGGTTCGAACTATACGAGCCGAGGTATACCATGTTCGCGCTTTACGACTAGATGCCATGCAGTTTGTTCGGTGCGGTAACCTATGCCATAACATGCTTTCGATTTAGGCGAGGTTTTAGTGGTTTTTGTGCTTTTTGTCGTCAAGATAATTTTACACAAGGGAATACGTCAGAAGAGGTGATCTCGGTGGGATTTTCGTTGAGTAAGTACGTAGCATATTTATTTATTTATTTGATTACTCGACGATTGTCGATTCCTAACCTAACATTCCTGACGCATGTCCGCTTGCTAGAAGTGTATCCCAATTTTCTTGTTTTTCAGTTAAAATTCTGTTCCACGAAAAAGTACATAATGTAGATATAATAAAAATAGTTACATTTGTTTGCATTAGTTGCATTATAAAGTTTTTTAATTTATGAAATTTAGAAACAGAAATTCTGAAAATAAAATATTTCTGCATTTTATAACTTGATTGAAACTTATATTTGAGCGATTCCAATTCCGATTTCAGTCAGCATTTTGTTTCGATCACAAATATTTTTTCCATTCCTCAGAGAAAAATAAGTATTTATTTATTGGGCGGAAAAATTTTTATGTAATGAATTTTTTAAATTTTGGTTTTATAAAAGTAGACATATTTTAAATAACAAATAACTCAAAAACATTTGAATTTAGAAAAATTCACCGATAGAAGAAAAGTTCAGGTTTTCATTGAAATTTAAATAGTGTGAACGAAAATAATATTAGTGAATTTTTATTTAAAAAATAGTAGTGTTTATGAACAAATTAATGTTTCTCCAATTTGGGCAATGTTTTAAAAAAACTTATTGCTTTGGGTAAGAATTTCTTAAAAATGAATTACCTAAACAAAAACATTTTAATCTTCAGCAGTAAATCATTTTTTTCAGGGATACCTAAATTTTTTTTTAGTCTTTATATGATTAAAATTACCTAAACAAAAACGTTATAATTTTTAACGGTAAATCAGCTTTAAGGATAAATCGTTTTTTTACTCTTAATGTGATTAAAATAAG
>JUFY01028256.1:0-10104 GCA_001855655.1 Leptopilina clavipes | reverse complement strand
TACCTATCTCAATTCATCTCATGAGTTATTTGTTCTATTTTTATTTTTTGGTTTATTTTATTATTATTTTTATTTAAATTATACTTACACACATAGATAATTGCAAGCTCTTTGTAAGATATGAATGTTATACTTATTGATATATTAAATATTGTTATTTTTTGGTTACATTTAATGCATATATGTATATATATATATATTTTATAGATTATCCAAAACAGCATCGGAATATTATGGATATCCCTGGGATGTCCTATGGATATCTTTTAAATTTAGACAGTTTGGATATCCCTAGGATATCCTATGGATATACAAGGATGTAACAGGGATATCTCAGGGATATCCAAACCGCCAGAAGCTAAAAGATATCCATAAGACGTCCCAGGAATATCCAAATATTCTGATGCTGTGAGGATTGTATGTATATATTTCAAAGTTAACATTGCTCAGTATTATTTGTATTTTGATTTTTCTTATGAAATATATTATGTAATTGTTCCTTGAGGGCTTTCTTTCAGCTCTAGGAACTTTGATTATTATAAATAAATAAATAAATAAATAAATAAATAAATAAATAAATAAATAAATAAATATTAATCAAATAATAGAAATAATAATATAATAATAATAATAATAATAATTAAAATAATAATAATATTTATAATAATAAAAATAATATTAAAAAAAAATAATAATAATAATAAGAATAATAATAATATTAATAATAATAATATTAATGTAGCAACAATAATATACTAATCTAAATAAATACTACTTATTTAACACTATAATAGAGAATTTGTTGACAGATTGGCTTTCGTTTCGTAATTTAATTATAATTATGACTTCGATATGAAATTGAGTTAAGGGCAAACTACACATCGTTCAAAATGATCCTTCATTTTTAAATTTGAAATGTAAAGAACTGTTAATTTTTAGGTTATGTTCAAAATTTTACATAATCAGAAATATTAAGAATTTCTCGTTTTTAATAATTTTCTTCAACAAGTTATATTTTATGTAATTTTCAAATTAATCCAAGTTTAAAAACTAATTATATTATTTTAGTTGTATAATTTAATGTAATCTGAACACTTCTAATTTTTAACGTGAAAATAAAAAAAACTTTTATGTATGTATGCACCTTAATAGTGGAGTATTCTTTTGTCAATACAATCCTCTCACCATTGTCAAAATAGTTGAATAAAACGAAATAAATGTACTTTAAAAATTGTATCAAATATTTCTATTTTTTAAAATTACTTAATGAAAAAATGATTAGATTTTGTAAAAATAGTTTAGAAATTTATTTCCAAGATTTTATGTTCAAGTCGTAGGATTTAGAAATTCTAATAAAAAAAGTTTGCAAAAGAATTATTAAAATTGAGAAAAAAGAGAAAAACGGATGTAACTGAGGTTATGTTATACACTTGACCGAGCTTGACATTGGTTAATATTATTCTTTATTGAAAGAAAAAGTATGTGCGTATAAATAAAAACATCACTGTCCTAACCTCTCTCTCTCTCTCAGATCAAAACATCAGCTCTCTGACAGAAGTCACCATTTTGCCCGTTCGGAGAAAAATGTTGTGCCAAAAATATAACTTGTATGTAACATTATAAACAGAAATATAATCACAAGTAACAATATCGATGTTAAGAAATAATGAGGAGAAATTTTTTTTTCTTTTTTTTTACCCAAATAAAATATATATATATTAAACTCTGAGCTTACTCGCACTACGTATAATATGGGGACGGTTACATGCGTAGAGTGTGTCGCGCGTATACATTGATTGCATTCCCACCATTTTATTTGCAACGGGAATCGGGGTGAGGGGAAATACATTCGAGTCTCGTCAACTTCCAAGTAAAAGAACGTATAAGCAATGGGCGAAAGTGAAATGCCGCAAGAAAAATAGAAAACATCTTTCACAACAATAAAGACACCCCTCACAAAGAATGAAAACGTCAAAATCGATACATGAAGTTACTGAATATAATGAAATGATGAAAATTATTCAAATAAAATAGAATCGAATAAATAAATATACATAATTATAAGAACATTATAATAACAGAATGTTAAGTTATATTTAAAAAATGGTCAAAATGTAACTTCGAGGTTCAGTATCATAACATAACCTCAAACTGAAAATATACTTTAATATTAGATAAACTTTTATATTAGAAAGAAAAAAATAATTTTAACTGTATTGAAACTGTTTTGTAAGAGCCATCAACTATTCGAAAAAATAGTAAAATAGAAAAATAATAAAAATAAATAAAAAAAAAACATTTTCTTGTAACTAAATTTTTATTTCATATTTTTCAAATTTTCCTCTCATTGAATTTTTTAATGTGTATTATATTTTACAAGATTATTAATTTGTATTAATCAAACAAAAATGATTTGAGTAAATAAATGCAATTTAAGGACCAATGAAAAACGGTAACATAACCTAAAAATTGAAAATTAGTTTCTAACCGAAAAAAGTTTTTTATTTCATCCAAATGGAAACTTTTAATAATAAAAAAGATTAAAAGTTTTTAAAAATAAAATTTACAAATTATATTAATATCTACTTTAAATATCTACGAATTATCCAGTTAAAAATAACCCTACTGACAATAATTGTTCTGTTTTTTAACTAAAATTATATTTAGGTTATGTCAAAATAATAATACACTAAAAAAAAATTTATTTGATTCAAATAAAAGTTTATTTGATACAAATAAAAATTTATTTCATACAAATAAAAATTTATTTGATAAAAATAAAAACTTATTTAATACAAATAAAAATTTATTTGATACAAATAAAAGGTATTTGATAATAGAAATTTAATTATTTGAATCAAATAAATTTTTTTTACTGTAAGTAAAATTTATAGAGTTTAATAAAAATTTACTTGATCCAAAGAAATTTTTTACTTAACTTAAGAAATAAGAATCTGACAGACAGTCAAAGTAAAAATTAGTGCAAATGCATATTTTCAAATTATTTAATAAAAAATAATTTTATAATATTTAAATGCATTTTAATATGGAAACAACAATCTTCTGCCAAGAAAAACATTTGTCCAATTTTAGGTTATGTTACCAAATTCATCGGTTTTTCTTGACAGAGAATTGCAATTTTTACTTAAATGAAAATTTTTAATGTTTAAAGTGTTGAAAATTAAATTCTTTATCCTTCCACCAAAACACATTTACAACTAATAGTTTAAATAAACAAAAATTTTTTCTAAGAACAATAACTATTATAAAAAATAATTTCCGCAACAATTTATTAAAAAGGAAAAATGCAAAAAAGTAGATTTTTCTAGATGTATTCAGTGAAAAGTTGCTTTTAAACAATTAAAAAATTAATGGAGAAATGTCAATAAATATTTTATCTTCTTAAAATAAAAAAAATGCTGTAAAAAAAACAAAAAAAACATTTTTTTAAAAACGTATTTACTAATAAAAAATAAATTCTCATTACAATTTTTAATATCAATTACAAAAATTAATTACTACTGATTAAAATTATTTTCAATTAAAAATGGAATTTAAAATATTGATCAACAGTATTAGTTTAAAAAAAATTAATATTTCCAGGTAAATTTTTTAATTATGACCATTTTTCTATGTTTCAATTTATTAACAAATCACAAAAAAAATTTTTTTCAATAATTACATTTTTAAATTATCAAAATTGATTTAATTTGAATGTTTAAAAGTTCAATTTTACCATTAATTTGTTTATTCATTAAAACTAATTACTAATTATATTTTCTTTCCATCGTTTTAAAAAATTTTTAATGTAATTTATTCTTGACATTTAAACAAATTATAAATAATATTTTTTCCTCAATATTTTAAATTTAATTTTTAATTAAAATAATTTTATTGAAAAGTAATTAATTGTTGTACTTGATATTAAAAAATTTTTTTTTAATATTATATATTTGTTTTTGTTTCTTATGAGAATTTTGAAATTTTGAATGTAAAATAATAATTCAGCATGGAACGTTTCTTGTTTATTTCTCACAAGAGAGAGAGAGAGAGAGAGAGAGAGAGAGACACAATGTTATTTTAATATTTCTCCGGGAAAAGGAATTGCTCGTTTCCACCGATCAGCTGACGCCCGGGGAAAGCAACCCCCGATTCAATAGTGCAAGTACTATGGAAAATCGTGTGTGTCGAGTGGTCTGAGACACGTTTGACGTTTCCCGCGATGGGCGGGAAATCGGAAACTCGACGATTTTGCCCGACGTGAATGACGCAGACTTGCCTAATGACAGAAAGTCCATCTCATTTTTCCCCGACAATGAAAAAATCACGAGTTCATTGTCGGAAAATGAGAGGATTTTCCGCGTCAGCGATCATTGAGAAACTGATTACAAATTTGCACGAAGCAATGTTTTCTCTCTCATGGTGTATGTATGTGTGTGTGGGGGGAACCTGCCAATGGAGGTGACCAAAACGGTCGAGTTTATTTCATTCACCACATTTGGCAACACGTTTGGATTTTATTTCTAAATAAACGAATGATCAAGTGGCCCGCGATCGGAACACGTTCGAGTCATCAACAACGAAATGAAAAACACAAAACAATTTCGTCCCGAGCGACAACGTTTTTCCAGCGTCTCGCGGTCCACTTGGTCAAAACACAGAACAAAACCTCACTCACAGGCAGCCATTTGCCTTTGACGGTTGCGTGGTTTGCAATAAAAAAAGCGACAATTATCATTCACTGAATCACATTCGTGTTATTATTTAACGCACCATTTACCGATCAATATCACTCGATTGTACAACGCGTCGCGAAAATCTGTCAACACATTGCTCTCGAGCTATTTGGAATTTTTCTTACCTGATACACGGATCTCTCTGTATACAGCTAAAAGGATTCTCGCTTCGAATATCTTGCGACCCCACGCCACTCGTGCGGCATATGTATGCCCGTAGTGGAAAATGCGTCCAGCCATTGGCGCATTTCAGATAAGCCGCAAAAAGTACACCAATCAGCGTGAACCTTTTACATTTTGACGAGTTTCTTTTCACCCCACCAATGTACAAATGTCTGCTCGATAAAAGAGCGGGAAATAGAATATTCACCTTCAACAGATAAACAAATTATAATGTAAAATTAAGAAGAAAATTATTCACAAATTCACACCAATTGAAAATATCTTTTCACTTTATTGTCACGAGTGGGAGGGGAAATTTTCATTAATTTTCAAGATATTCAACATTTTCATGAATCTTTGGCTTGGACGAGAAATAATTCACAGGGGGCAGCACATTACTGAGCAGCTGTCGCCTTTACACTCCACAGGGCTGCCAGCTTTTTAAAAAAAATATCACGACCTCGACATATCAAAACAAGGAAAACAGATGTTTTCATGATTGTTATTTATTGTCTCCGGACTCACACGGATCCAATGTAATTTTAACCATTGGAACAAAGAAAGAAGAAGAAATATTTAAATCCAGTTGAAATTCCACCATTGATTAAAAATAGTAGGGAAAATAAATAGAGAGAGAGAGAGAGAGAGAAAGAGAAGAGAAAAAATAAATCATCAATATTTTTTTCCTCTTTCTTTCTCTTCGTCTCATAAACAAAGATTTATAGGTTATGGATGATACATTTTCGTAAAGAAAATATAATACCAATGATAATTTTATTTACAAAACAGCTTTTTTTCTTTTTGCAAAATTGCCAGTGGATTTTTTTTAATAACAATGACATTAATTTTTTTTCCAAGGAGAAAAAAGGGGGCGGTGTGCGTCAATTGGCTGCGCAATAGTAAAAATGTGTGCAATACAAACACAAAGACAGGAGTTTATAAATGCACTAAGGGCCGTAACTTGCGTTTTATTTTTACGTTCTTATTTTACAATATTGTTTATAACTTTCGATTCAAATAATTAAAAATCAAGCAAATTGAATTATTATATCAAAATAATATTAACAAATATTTACAAATTAATTTGACATCAAATAATAAAATGAAAAAAATATTTCACCTAATTTATATTTTTAAGAAAATTTATTTTTTGACAATTTTTCTAAATTAACAGAATAATGAATCATTAGGTATAATTTTATTTTTTAAGTGTAACTTTATTATAATGCTTTTATTGAAAGAAATATTTTAATTAATAATTTTCATTTTAGGGAATTTTTACTTTATTGAATTTTAGGCCTAGTTCACAATCACGTAACTGCGATTTATTTCTGTAGATGTCTCTCTCATTCTTACGATTTACGATAGCAAAGCGCTTAGGCCTTTATGGTTATGTCCACAATAGGCTTTTTTATGTCCTTATGTTTAACATAAAATAACACTTACCCATCCCTGCTTGGATCATAAACGCAAATTAGATAGAAAAGGATGGATAATTACGTCTTTTTTAGGCTATGTTCATAATAGGTTTACGTTCAACCTAAGGAAATGAAAAAGAGCCTATTGTCGACATAGCTTTATAGTACTTAGGTCTCAAATTAGACGTGAGTCACACGAATTTTGGAAGAACCATTCTCATCTTTCTCTCTTCTATCAAAGTGGCATAAGTTTGTCTCGCTCTGCATTTTCCTTTTTCGAAAAATGTAAGAAAGTGAAGAGTGGGACAAACTTATGCCACCTTCATGGGAGAGAGAAAGATGAGAATGGTTGTGAACATACCCTTAAAGTATTTTAAAGGCCTAAGCACAATAAGTTCGTCCGTGAGTTAGAATAGGACAGCGATATATTAGTGTCCTTTTCTCTCTCATGCTTCGCGTTCGCGAACGAGTTTACCGAAAATATTCTTGAATTTTAAAATCAATAATAAATGTAAATGACATTACCTGAATTTTGATTATTTCATTTTCACATTGTCACAAAATATAAACAATACATTTTCAATACAATTACTACTTCACTGGCGCGCTTGCGTATTTAACCGCAATGCGATGGAAAGTTAACACGAAAATAAACCTCTCCTTATGTTGGCAACAGTGTCTCGTACCAAAGCAAAGCCGGATTTT
Source organism: Leptopilina clavipes (assembly GCA_001855655.1). Lineage (NCBI taxonomy): Eukaryota > Metazoa > Arthropoda > Insecta > Hymenoptera > Figitidae > Leptopilina > Leptopilina clavipes. The sequence continues at coordinate 3,083 of JUFY01028256.1, read as the reverse complement.
ATCCCCAATACACGACGACGTGAGAAAACTACGTGTGACGCATATGTGCCGATTTTTCATAAAATCAACTTTCTCGACGAAAATAAAATTATTCATAAAACAAAAATTGAATTATGAATTTTTATTGACAAAAAAGTCCACGAAACGACAAGTAATTTGTGAAAATAATTTAACAAAACTTTATATATGAATTAAAACATAAAGTTTCAAGTGCCGAAAACTTTTAAAACAGCGGACGATATTTTTTTTCTCACCTTCTGTCAATCGAAAAAGGTTTTTTTTTGCCTTGAAAAAGTGAATTTTTCTTTTCAATTATTAAAGAGTGATAGTTAAAAAAAATTTTTTTCACAAAAATTCATTATTTTCTTCGATAATTTTTGCGATTCAGTGTGTAAAAATTCCTGGGAATTTTAAAATTAATTTTTAAATCAAAAATTTTTCATTGTATTAACAAAATCATGTGTGAAAAGTGTAATCTTCATGGTAGAAAGTTTTTCCGTGAAAAATCGTGAAATTCTCGACAATATTTTGAAGAAATTTTTGTGAGAAATCATCTTTTTTTCTTTATAACAAGTGTTATCAAGTGTTTATATATTGTTTTTTTCTCTCTGACATAAAAAAAATGAACGGATTCAGCACCGGAGAGGAAGATTCCAGGTAATTTTTTCCGTAATCGCGTCATTTTTCCGGCTTCCGGGGTGTTTCCATAATATTTTTGTTTTGTTTTGTTGAAAATGTGCGTGATGTAAAAATTTACAAAACTAATTTTGTTAAATTTAACACATTTTGAATTTTTTTTTACGATTTTTATCAAATTTGCTCGTTATATTCATTTTACGATTGTTCAATTTTTGAATTAGATAAAAATAAATCTGATTCTTTTTATTATACACTGAAAAAAATTTATTTGACTCAAATATTGAATTAATTGTCTTATCAAAGAAATATTTATTTGTATTAAATGAATTTTATTTGAATCAAATAAATTTTATTTGTATCAAATAAATTTTATTTCTATCAAATAAATTATATTTGTTTCAAATAAAGTTTACTTCTATCAAATAAATTTTATTTGAGTCAATTAAATGGTATTTAATTCAAATACAGAAATTATTGTTATTCAATAATTCAATATTCAATCAAATAAATATTTACTTGTATCAAATAAATTTTATTGTTTTCAAATAAATTTTATTTCTATCAAATAAATTTTATTTGAGTCAATGAAACGGTTTTTTGATTCAAATACAGAAATTATTGATTAAATTAAAGTTTATTTGATTTAAATAAAAATTATTTAATCCAAGTAAATATTTATTTGATAATAGACAAGTAATCGGTTATTTGTATCAAATAAACTTTTTTTTTTTATTATATATAGTAATGAAACTAAAGAAAATTAAACTTTATTTAATTTTTTAAAAATATTTACGCATAAAATAATTGTGAAAATATAAAAAATTGTTTTAAATTGAAATTTTCAGAGGAGCGGCTGATCAAATTTGTTGTTTGATTGACGAGGGTGAAAGATGTTCGCGACTCGCAGGAAATGCTTCATACAGCAAACGCATTCAAAAAACCGTCACTCAACGACGATTGAAACTCAACATCGATCCAATGGTTTATATTTTTCCTTAAAAAATTTTACCCCTTTAAATTCTAATTTATAATTCTCTCTCTATATATTTTTTTTACAGGCTCGTCACATTTATATTTGTGAATATCACAAATTAATTATTCAAAATGCAAGGACAAAGCAACCACATCAGAGACGACGAAAGGACTCTGAGGATGATTCGGGTGAAACTGACAACGATCAGCCGGAAGTTAATCTTTTTCAACTGCAATTTGGAACCTTGAAGCGATACAAGCGGCATTTTAAAATCCCAACGAAACCCGGGATAAATAAAAATCAACTTGCCGATGTAATTGAAAATTTATTCTCCATCTTAGGAAATTAAATTCAAAAATTATTATTTTAAATTCTAAACGTTCCATCTTAGGAAATTAATTTTAAAAATTATTTTTTTAAATTCTAAACGTTTTCATTTGAATTGTAAATAATTTTTCTAAATAATTGTTTTTGCAATTGTTTTTATAATTCTTTTAAAAATTCTTTCTATAATTTTTTCATAATTGTTTTTTCAATAATTATATTTTGTTATTTTACAGACACTTATGAAGCACTTCAAGACAATTCCAATTGTTGAAAAAGAAGCGTTGAGTTTCTTTTTTTATGCCGTGAAGACAAATGCAAATAAACTCGATCAAAAGAATGGATTGAGCAGTGATACAACGTAGCCGAAATCTCCATCCGTGGAGTCAATCGACGTTGTCACGTAAAATTTTACTCCCGACAATTATATATAAATAATTATATATATATATATAGTTTTTGTTTGTCAATGAAATTACAAGACGTCCTATACGTAACAATCGTGCGACTGTAGTAATGAACACTTTAAAAAAAAAAGAAAAGTTCCCGCCAAAAAAAACAAAAACATCGAGAGAGGTGAAAAAATAGACTGAAAAATTCGATCAAATGTAATTGTCTTTAATACTCGCAAAATGTATTTAACTCCAATTTGTAAAATATTATTTTTAATTTTTTCTCGTGAAAATTTTCTTAAATTTTTACTCTACTTTTCAGAAAATCAGCAAATTTTTGAAAGAAACCTGTGAATTTTCCTTTTGAAAAAAAAAATTGATACAGATTTAATTTAAATTAAATTTTGAAAGAAAACTGAATTTCCCTTTTTTTAATTTATACATTTATTTAATTATAAAAATATTCTCCATTTTTTCAATTTTTAACATATTTTTACATTCTTTTTTTTTTAAAGAATTTTTTCTGCACTTTAGGTAAATAACAATTTGTTTTTCTTTTTTGCTATATTTATTTACTATCTTTATAATATGATTTTAAATAGTGGAGTTAAATACGAGAGACGTGTAAAATTTTCTATAATAATGAAGAAAAAATTTAGATAAACTTTACGTTCATGTGTTTATTGAAAATCAAAAAGTGAAAATGAAAAATCTATTTTTGCATTCTCTTGTGTTTGTGAATCTCGAATATTTGA
>JUFY01028254.1:14629-27348 GCA_001855655.1 Leptopilina clavipes | reverse complement strand
TCTGACTGAAGGCTGACTTATACTACTAATACTTAAATTTGATGATTTAACCATTTTATGTAAATATATAAGAAATTTCTTTTAAATACGACGAAGATTTCAATTATTTAAAAGTTATGTCTGACTAAAGACTGACCTACACTACTGATAATTATAAAATTGTTTAAAATTCGCTGTTTTGTCTGACGTAAAAGGACTTTTAATACTGAAATGATAATTTTATGTTATTATGTCTGACTTTAGACTGACTTATACTACTGATGTTTAAGATTGACTGTTCTGTCAGACTTAAGAGTGACTTATACTACTGAAACGAATATTTTAAATTATTATGTCTGACTGAAGATTAACTTATACTACTGATATTTAAAGTTGGTAATTTTGTCTGACTTTAACGGTTTCTTACTACTTAGACGACGATTTCAAGTTGTTATGTCTGATTAGTAGACTGACTTATACTACTGGCAATTAAAATTGTTTCAATTTGACCGTTTCGTCCGACTTAGACAGACTTTAACTACTGAAACGATAATTTTATGTTATTTTTTCTGACTTTAGACTGACTTATACTATTGATGTTTAATATTGACTGTTTTGTCTGACTTAAGGGTGACTTATACTACTGAAAAAAATTAAAGTGTTTCTGTCTGACTGAATATTGACTTATACTACTGATTACTTGAAATTTCCGTAAATTGAACCATTTTGAGTGATTATAAAAAATTTTGTTTAATTGAAAGACGGAAGATTTCAATTATTTGAAAAGTTAGGTCTGACTAAAGTCTGATTTATACTACTGAAAATTCAAAATTATTTTAAATTGACTACTTTTCTGATTTAATTGAACTGCCACTGCTAAGACGAAGATTTTAACTATTTCCATAATTATTTCTGACTAAAGACTGACTCATACTACTGAAATCTTAAATTGATTAAAAGTAATCGTTTTGTCTGAATTGCTCGCGAACTATTACTATTTCAAGACGTAGAAAAGTATTTAAACCACAATGTCTGACTAAAGGCTGACTAATACTACTGATATTCGAAATTACTCGAAATTTAACCGTCTTGAGTGACTAAAAAAAATTTTTTAATAGTAGAACAAAAATTTCAATTTCTTTTAAGTTATGTCTGACTAAAGACTGACAGACACTACTGATAAAAATAGAATTAAGTTTAAAATTCGCTGTTTTTGTCTAAATTAAACGGATTCTTGCTATTGAGAAGAAAATTTAAATTTATTATGTCTGACTTAAGACTTACTTAAACTACTAATATTTTGAAATTGTTAAAAATTGACTCTTTTGTCTGACTTAAGAGTGACTAATACTACTGAAAAAAAGGAATTTAAAGTTATTTATATCTTACTAAAGACTATATGTTTTTTTTCATCGAAATTCTCTAATGGAAACCTATTGGAAATTTAATGAAAATTCCGACAAAAATTATCATTAGAATTCCGATCGAATTTACTCTGTGCTATATATACTTTTCGAGGAATCTTTCTAAGTGGGTTTATATTTTATATTTTCTTCATAAAATGATGCTTTTCTGAAGTAAAAAAAGCTCTCTTTTTTATGTACCAAACACAATTCTCCAGTAAAAAAAAAACTGTAAGAGTCTCTCTCTCTCTCTCTCTCTCTCGAGTTAAACCACCACGTTCCAATTTTGTGTCTTATATTTTTCCACTCGAATAAGGTGTTCACGTATTTTTCTTCCAACATTTTTCGAGAAATTCCCGCCCGCAATCACTGAAAAGGGTCGCCCTTTTTCGTTGAAAGAAAAAGAAGAAAAAAAAATAAAGAGAGAATAGCAAGAAGAAAGACAAAGAAAACAAGCATCACGAGAAAAAAAATATTTATAACAGTGGGTATAACAAGAAAAAAAAAGCCTTGACCGTGAAAAAAAAGAAAGAGCTTTTTAGTGCATTCAAAAGTAAAAATGAGAAAATGAAACCAGGTCGACAGAGAGGCTTACGAGTGTGTGTGTGTGTGTTTTTATTCTTCATTGGTCCATATTTTGTGTTTAAAACACGTGACCCAAATGTGTCGGTATTATATATATCAGGGTATATAATATATATAGATATTTGTGTTCCCAAGTTAATATTAAACCCTTAAAGTCCCAAAGCATTTACTCCAGAGGTGCATTCATGTTGGTCGATAATAACTGTCGCCTAAAGCGGTTGTAGCGATTATCATCCCGATGGTTATAATCGTGCCGTTATCTAATAACCTCGGAATTTCTGCAGAAGCCGGGTCTGCATTTGGATGAAGCCAGTTTTCAGCTTAATATGCAACTAAATAGCCGGAAATCCATCTGAATGCACTCTACTCCTTATACTATATATGGAATCTCTCTCTCTCTCTCTTCTCACGTGACTTAATTATTTCATTATTCACAGCCTCATCAACGTCCAGATTTTCGAGGAAAGGTGGGAGGATACAAATTTGCCTTAAATCATTTACAATATCAAAATATAATATTGCAGTCATGAGCAGATATTAAATATATATGAGTGGGACTATATTAATTTATTAACCATTCTCTTTGCTCGATATAATTAACCATAATAATTATTAACAATTTAATCAGTCAGTAAATTTATTTTTTCAACTACAAAAAATTAAAACTAGTAATAAAGCATTGCAAGTAGCAATTGATTGTAAATAATAACTATCGCAATTATTTTGAGTAGTAAATATTAACCATTTGTTACTTACTAGTCACAATGGTTAACCATTGCAACTACTATAACAAATATTACTCTTAATCAGTGTACCTATTAACTATTACAACTATTAACCATTTTACTATTAGCCATTGTAACTATTAACCATCGTAACTATTAACCACTGTAACTATTAAATATTTCTCTACTATTATTACTATTTACCATTTCAACTATTAACCATTGTTATTGTTAAGATTAACCATTGCAACCATTATTATTACTTTTAACTATTTTTACTATTAACAATAGGTACTGTTATTATTAACCATTGCAACTATTAACTATTGCCCCAAATAACCATTATAACTATTAACCACTGTAACTATTAACCACTGCAACCATTAACCATTGCCCCTACTATTGTTACTATTAACCATTCTTACTGTTAACCATTGTTACTATTAACCATTGTAACTATTAACCACTGTAACTACTAACCACTGCAACCATTAATTATTGCCCCTACTAACCATTATCACTATTAACATTAACCATTGCAATTATTAACCATTCTTACTATTAACCATTCTTACTGTTAACCATTGTTACTATAAACCACTGTAACTATTAACCATTGCAAATATTAACCATTTTAACTATTAGCTATTGAAACTATGAATCAATGTTATTATTAATCGTTGAAGCTATAAAGTCATACGGAAAGAAATAAGTAGTAAACGAAGAATATAGTCAGACATGAATTATTAGTTAATTTTCTCTTTTTTAACACACAAAACACATAAGAAATTTACATAGTCAACATTTTTAATTAAAACTATTTTAAATACTTGAACTATTGCGTCTTTTAATGGAAATGAAGCAATACAAAACTTGCGTCTGACTAAATCCTACTTTCACTACTTATTCTCTAAGCGACAATTGCTCTGAGTTACAATTGCAATGATTAATATTTACACTGTTTAGTAGTAATAATAGTTAGTATTAAAAATATTTAGTAGTAATAATAGTTAGTAGTAAAAATAGTTAGTATCAATAATAGTTAGTAGTAAAAATAGTTAGTAGTAATAATAGTTAGTAGTAATAATAGTTAGTAGTAATAATAGTTAGTAGTAAAAATAGTTAGTAGTAATAATAGTAGCTTCAATGGTTAATAGTATCAATGGTTAATAGGTACAATGGTTAATAGTTACAGTGGTTAGTAGTTTCTCTAGTTACTAGTATTGAATTAGGTACGTGTTTGAAATATTAATAAATATTCTTTTTTTAAATATTAATCGATATAGGTACATAATAGTAAATAATTGCTTAAATTCTATTGACTACCTATGACTGTAATTTTCTGCTATTTACATTTTGCGATAATATGTAATACATCGCAAATAAATTGTTCTCAATTCACGTATAGGCCAATTGTACAAAGAATTTTGAGGATTTTGTACTGATATTCGAATTTAAGTTAATTAATACATTCTATTAATTGTAAATGTTGTTTCTAAAGCTTCAACTCTCGTACGTATTAGTGATCCGATGATTCCTCCTCAAATCCTCCTGTAATTTATTCCACATGCAGTTGATGATTCATAGGTGCATGGTGTATTCATAGCTCTATGAATAAATTCCAGAAAGTCATAGCCTTATCCTGAATTTTGAAATTGATGTATTTCACGGACTAATAAATTCTAATTAATAGTTTGAAATTAAGGGAATATTATCATCTGTATTATAATAATAAAGTGTAGAATATAAAAAAAATTTCTGATTATTTCGATGATTAAAAATCGGAAAATTTCGTTTTCAAACATTATTATTGTTTCAATTAATTTTTCTTATTCGGTGAATAAAATATTGATTGTCTTGACAGAAATTTTTTTCGATTCTAATTTACAATATATATATATGATTTTATACAGGTACTGATTCCACGAGACAGAGATATAATCAAAAGAGGAGCGCGACGAGAGTTAAATTGCATCATTTCGATTTCGTATATAGTTTCTCTTTATCGATGTCCCAAAAAGGAAAGTGCTTCAGTACAATGCCGATGATCGTTAAGCTTGTAGTTGTCGCGTAGTCGTTACTTGATCGTAGTAACTGCCCGAATGTGCTTTCCATCGAGTGAGTTTATGACCTACAACGTCGATGTCCCCTCGAATTCTAACATTGTTCTCGTCTCGTATAGTAAACGAGCGATAACAATAAACCTACTGTTGACTATGTTCCAACACTCGTTTCTCATCTTAATCGGACAAACATTCATTCTATTGATTTTACCTCTCAGCCCTCCCCCCCCTCCATAGTATATGAAAAAAATCAATTCAAAAATCTTTCCACTTTTCATTCCTCCATTTTTCTCTTGTCTTCAAATTTTCTTTTCCCCCTTTTTCTTTAATTTACCACAATTTTTTTTTCTAAAACTTTTCTTCTCCTTTTTACTACAAAATTTTTTTTTACCCTTGTCTCCTATTTTATTATCCTTATTTTTTCGTATTGTAATCTTACTTTTCCCTTTTTTTTAGTTCGTCTTTCATGCCAAGTGCAAATAATGAAAAAAAATTTTTTTTTGTTCTTTTTTTACTTTTATTTTAGATAATTAAAAAAAATGTCTAATCAAAAAGTTGTATTTTCAAACAAAGAGCTAAATAACAATTAAAAAGTACAAGAGAGACTACATCTAAATGAATGAGAGTGCAACTTTACTAGGAGGGGGGAGGGGGGGAGAAAGTTAATCAATTTTGACTGGTTGAGCTCTACCATAAAAGTGGCAAAGTAAAAAGTAGTTTATCGACTTCATTCTGTATAATTACGTGAAAGTTGAAAATGGAACAATAAGTTAAACTTTTAGAGAAGTTCGAGATCAGACGAAAATACTTCTCACTTACCTCGTGCAATTCCCAGAGAAAATGTACGAAAAAAGAAGAAGAGAGTTTTTAAAATTTTAATTTTACTCGTTCACATTTTATTAATAGTAAAGTAAAATAATATTTTTGTTATTAAACAAAATCCAGGATTTTGAGAAATCAATGATCAATAGTTACAATGGTTATTAGAAACAATCGTTAATAGTTACAATGGTTAAAAGTAACAGTAATTAAAAGTAACAGTAACTAATAGGAACAGTAACTAATAGTTGCAATGGTTAATAATAGTAACAATGGTTAATAGAAACACTAATTAGTAGTAATAATATTTAGTAGTTGCAATAGTGAATAGTTAGTCGATAATAGTTTCAATGGTTAATAGTACCAGTGGTTAATAGTTTCAATGGTTAATAGTACCAGTGGTTAATAGTTTCAATGGTTAATACCTTAATAGTAACAATGGTTAATAGTTAGTAGTTAATAGTTCCAAAGCTTAATAGTAACAGTAACTAAAAGTTACCACAGATAATAGTTACAGTGGTTAACAGTTGAAAATAGTTAATAGATTAAATGGTTAACAGTAACAGTAACTAACAATTTCAGTGGTTAATAGTAACAGTAGCTAATAATTACAATAGTTAATAGTTACAATAGTCAATAGTTGCAATGGTTAAAAGTTACAATAGTCAATAGTTGCAATGGTTAAAAGTTACAATAGTCAATAGTTGCAATGGTTAAAAGTTACAATAGTCAATAATCTCAATGGTTAATAGTTACAGTCGTTAATAGTTACAGTGGTTAATAGTTACACTGATTAGTAGTAATAAAGGTTAAAAATACAATGGTTAATAGTAACAGGAGCTGATAGTTACAGTAATAATTAATTGTATTAAGTAGTAATTTTTGTAAATAGTTGAAATGGTTAACAGTAGCAGTAGCCAATAATAGTAGTTTCAATGGTTAATAGTATCAATAGTTAATAAGTGCAAGTTTTAATAGTTGCAATGGTTAATGGTTGCAATGGTTAACAGTACAATGTATAACAGTTACAATAGTTAATACTTACACTTTTAGTAGTAATAATGGTTAATAGTTACAATGATTAATACTTATACTGTTTAGTAGTAATAGTAGTTATTAGTAATAGTAGTTAGTAGTAATAGTAGTTAGTAGTAATAGTAGTTAGTAGTAATAGTAGTTAGTAGTAATAGTAGTTAGTAGTAATAGTAGTTAGTAGTAATAGTAGTTAGTAGTAATAATAGCTAGAAGTTTCAATGGTTAATAGTAACAATGGTTAATACTTACAATGGTTAATGTTTACAATGGTTATCAGTAACAATATTTTATACTTACAATGTTTAGTAATAACAATGGTTAATACTTAATAGTATTAATGGTTTATAGTTAAAATAGTTCATAGTCGTTAATAGTGATTAATATTACAGTGATAAATAGTTTGCAGTAATTAATAAAAACAGTTGCAATTGTTTATTATTTTATTTATTTATAACGCCTAATCGTTACAATTTCAGTAGTTGTAGTGCTTAATGATAACTATGGTGATTAATTAATAGAATAGTAATGAAATTTTCAAAATAATTGATAATTTATTATAAGGAGCATTTTATTATGATAAAATGTAAATTTCCCAACTATTTATTCATGGTTATTGAAAAAAAATTTGGTTTTTGGGGCAAGAGGTAAACCATGGCATCCGAGAGGACACGTATGGTATGTGGAACGTGAGGAACGAAGGACCTTGACAAGGTAGTTTGAGTATGCCAACCTCCCGTAAGGTGTTACCTGGTCCCAAGAGAGGCTTTCCAACCTCACCAGCAGTCGATAGCTCTTTGCCCATCGATAAACGCGTCTCGAGTGTTTGAGAAATGATCCCTTCGTTGGGTTTTCCCCATTCTCTCATTTCGAGATTTACAATTCCAAACAACTGACCAATAGAATAGAATTTCCCATTCCATCTTCTTCTTCCTTCCTTTTTTTTACCCTGGGTATTGTTATCGAAATATCGACCATTTATGCTTCTTTATGTCTCATTTTTGCCGTTTTTCCCAATTTTTTTTTACCTCACAATCCCGCCTATAATATGAGAAGAGAAAAGGAGACACGAGTCTCTTTTTTTTTTCTTCTTTTCATTCTCCTATTCGTCTGGGACAAAATGCCTGAAGGCAGACGAGGAATGATACTTGGTGGAAAAGAGGACCTATTTCTTAGAAAGGGGCAAAGAATTTTTGTCCGTTGAAGATAATTCTCATCCTGGCTTTCTCTCTCCCTTTCTCTCTCTCTCTCATCTCTTTTGAAAGGGAGCGCCGCATTTTTTTTCTTGAGTGGAATAAAACGAGTATTAATTGACCAAATATAAGGATTGTCGGACGTGAAATTGGTCGCAAGGGAATCGACTCTATTATACCCTTGACTAGTGTAATTGGCGGAGAAAAGAAATAAAAGTTACATCTTTTCTTTCTTTAACGATTGGTTAGGTCACGAAGCAACAGAGTTTCATCTTTCTTTTTTTTTTTTGCATTTTTTCCCCATTTTTTTAATAAAGGCGACTCTACTGATAGAGGTCACATTTCAGAGACTTTTATAACTTTCCTCTTGATACCTTATACATAAGGGATTTCCGTGGAATTTTCCAATGCAAAAGAAAAAGGGTCACCGAAATTGAGAAAGATGAAAAAAAATTTAATATTCAGAATCAGAAAATATAATTGGATGTTAAAAGTGGATAGACTTTTTTCTAATTAATTGCGTCATTCAGAAATTTTTACTGTGTTAAAGCAAGCGTGCTAAATTGTAAAAATATATACATATATATTTATATTTGCACATGAAAAAAGATGACTAGATGAAATTTAATTCAGCAATTGTAAAAATTAATGGTAGTAATGTTTGAAAGTTACGATGATTACAATTTGCAATGCCGAATAGTTAAAATGGTTAAAACTAACAATGGTTAATAATTACAATGATTAATAGTTGCAGTGGTTAATAGTAAATATAGTTAATACTTACAGTGGTTAATAATTAGTAACCACTGTAAGTATTAACTATATTTACTATTAACCACTGCAACTATTAATCATTGTAATAACTTAAAGTGGTTCATAATTACAATGATTAATAGTTACGATGATTAATAGTTGCAGTAGTTAATAGTAAATAGTAAATATAGTTACGATAGTAAATACTTACAGTGGTTAATAATTACTAATTATTAACCACTGTAAGTATTAACTATATTTACTATTAACCACTGCAACTATTAATCCAACCATTGTAAATATTTTCTTCATTAAAACTACCAACTATTAATCATTGTAATTATTAACCACTGTAAGTTATTACAATGATTAATAGTTACGATGATTAATAGTTGCAGTAGTTAATAGTAAATATAGTAAATACTTACAGTGGTTAATAATTACAGTGGTTAATAATAGTAAATATAGTAAATACTTACAGTGGTTAATAATTACTAATTATTAACCACTGTAAGTATTAACTATATTTACTATTAACCACTGCAACTATTAATCATCGTAACTATTAATCATTGTAATAACTTACAGTGGTTAATAATTACAATGATTAATAGTTACGATGATTAATAGTTGCAGTGGTTAATAGTAAGTATAGTTAATACTTACAGTGGTTAATAATTACAATGATTAATAGTTACGATGATTAATAGTGGTAGTGGTTAATAGTAAATATAGTTAATACTTACAGTGGTTAATAATTACAATGATGAATAGTTACGATGATTAATAGTGGTTAATAGTAAATATAGTTAATACTTACAGTGGTTAATGGTAAATATGGTTAATAATTACAATGATTAATAGTTATGATGATTAATAGTGTCAGTGGTTAAAAGGAAATATAGTTAATACTTACAGTCGTTAATGGTAAATATGGTTAATAATTACACTGGTTAATGGTGAATATGGTTAATAATTACAGTTGTTAATAGTTACAATTATAAGCAGTTATTATTGTGATTAGTAGTTGCACTGGTTAATAGTTACAATTCGTAAAATATTTACAACACGTTACAATATACTCTAAAAATATTCTGACACTAAGTAATCTGAATTTTTTTTTCCCAGACGTGCTTTCAAAAGATTAAAGAAAACTGAAAACTAAAACATACTTTTTGAAAGAGAAACAAGCCGAGTAAGAGACTATTTAGTCAGTCATTTGCAAATTAAATTTTCCCGAGGAAATAAAAATACAACAAATGTCAGAAGTATTTTTAAAGTTCATTTCGAGCACAAGAGGTCATCACATTTTTTTGCATAGGTATTTAAATATTTAATTTTTAATTCCAGTTTCATAATGGTTGTAATACTGCGGCAGAGATTTCATAATGTTAAAATTATCATTGTTTCTCGTATTTATCATGAAAAAAAATTGTCGCATTAATATTTTAACTACCATTAATCGTGGGTATATTTATTAATGACTGTATTAAGAATATATTAAAATAAAATTTTAATCCTTAAAATCTACCAATTATTGTCTCTTAAAATAATTACAATCAAACAATGAAACTAAGAACCACTGTAAATTTTAACCATTGTAAACTTTAGTCATTATAAACTCCAACCATTGTAAATATTTTTTTTATTAAAACTACCAACCGTTGTAAATAATATCGAAGCGAACTATTAACCATTGTAAAATTTATCCACTGTAAAAATATCCATTAAAACTATCAACCATTGTACCTAAACCTTAATCATTGAAAGCATCAACCATTGGATAAACTTTAACCATATTAATTATTACATTGTTAAAAATTTGCCAGATTGACAATTTTTTCCCCCTAAAGAATATAAAAGTTTCATAAAATATCTAGGTATTAAAAATCATAAATAGAAAGATTAAAAAGTAAACGCATAAAAGCATGAAAAAAAAAGGAAATTGTGAAATAAGAGATGTTCTTGAATTGAAAATGAAATAATGAGACTGCATGTATGCAGACGCAAAGAATTTTAATGCGCTTACGTATGATTTTCTTTTTTTCACATTTTCATGTAGTAAAAATTAGTGGAAATTAGGAACTCTTTTTAATGGGGTGTTTTTATTTTCTCTCTCTCTCTCTCTCTACTTTTTTTTCGTAATTGTGCTTAGAGAGTCACGCGTATGGAAAAATCTGACGAATTACCAGAGTGTGTATACATATACATACGTATATACATAATGTATATACAAATGTATGAGGCACATACTGGTCTGCTGGCCGCCATCAACCTCCCTTTGCTTCTTTTTTTTTTCTCCTGTCGGGCACCCTCTTCCACCGTATTATGGGGACATCGCGGTAAAAGAGAAGCATCGCTGGATTTCAGGATTTCCCGGTCTTTTTTATATCCAAGGGGACTAGCAACACCCATAAAAATTTCAAGCTACTTAGAAACCCCACAAAATGTTGCTATATGTCTATATATATCTATATATATATATTCTATATGTGTTTTTGTATACACGTGTGTGGAATTACGACTATATTTACGTTATAGCTCTCTGGCTATTCGTTCAAAGTCTGTAGAGGGCCAAAGGGTCTCTGCTTTCTACTTGTGGAAAGGATTCAAAGTCCTTTTCAAACTTGAGCAACGTTTCGTTTCCGGGTTTCAAATTCTAAAACATTAAACAGCACTTTTTCAAACTCGAAACTTGTAAATAAGTTGAAAGTTGGATTTCAAGAAAGGCGATGTTACAATTGTAAGTTAAAATATTTATTCATTTTTAGAGACATTTTTCAGTCATTAAAGTTTAATAAAATATTTTCCTATATTTTACTTTTTTCTAAATTTGAATTAGACTGAAATTTCTGCGCATTTCTGAGAATTTTTACTATTTCCGAATGAGTAAATTTTACCATATCTCTGAAGCAGATTTTAATGAAATTAGTCAAATTTACTTTGGATATATTAAAATTTACTCTGGAGATAAATATTGACAGAAATTTCAGTGAGTTTCCATTTCATTACAAAATACTAAAATTTACTTTATATTTTTTCCCTTCGACTTTATATTTTACTGAAAAAAAAACAAAAAACATATTTAGATTTTTCTGCACTTTTTTAAGACCGAAGAATTTAGGAATAATTTTAAATGAAAAAAAAATCTGATACGATAAATACTGTGACATATTATTTTTTTACTTGATGATAATAACACCTGGTGGAAAGAATTTTTTTGAAAATGAATTATTTATTTGACAATTGATAATAATGGTCGGTTAAAGTTCTTACGATATTTCCCAATATTGATTGGATTTTGAATACAAAGAGTAGGGCAGCATTGTGTATCATGTAATGAAAAATGAGTCAATTTTCCTCGAAATAACAAACTGTTTTCTCTGTTATAAATGCATATATATATATATATACGTAAGCTATAATTGAATGCCGAATGAATATCAAAATTTTATTACACTTGCAATATTTTGAAAAACTGAAAAGTAACGTTCAGCCTCTGTTTCGCATAAAACAAGAGAAATAAAGTTCACTGATTTATTCATAGAAATTTACATTTTGATCGTGACGTCAGATTTAAAAAAAAAGAAAATACTTGCTAAAAATTTTAGTTGTTGTGGTTCACGATAAAATATGGTTTATTGTTTTTTTTTTTGCAAAATTCAGTTACAATCTTTATTTAGAAATAAAGAATAGTAGTTAACTTCAACAATTTGGTACATTACGTCTGACTAAAATTTTTTTCTACTACTAAAAAAATAAGATTAACAATTCTGTCTGACTAAAATTTACTTCTACTACTGAAAACATAATTTTAATAATTCTGTCTGACAGAAGTTTATCTCTACTACTGAAAATTTTTTTTTATCAATTCTGTCTGACTAAAATTTACCTCTACTACTGAGAAAATAATTTTAATAATTCTGTCCGACATAAGTTTACCTCTACTACTGAAAAAATAATTTTAATAATTCTGTCTGACTGAAATTTACCTCTACTACTGAGAAAATAATTTTAATAATTCTGTCCGACATAAGTTTACCTCTACTACTGAAAAAATAATTTTAATAATTCTGTCTGACTGAAATTTACCTCTACTACTGAGAAAATAATTTTAATAATTCTGTCCGACATAAGTTTACCTCTACTACTGAAAAAATAATTTTA
>JUFY01028254.1:0-12286 GCA_001855655.1 Leptopilina clavipes | reverse complement strand
CCCTCTTTCTTGTATTGTGTCAAGGGACCACGTCACACTTCAACATTTTTGTATCGTTTCCCTTCTCAAAAGCTCTGGGAGTAGAAATTTTCTCAAATTCTCAAATGTCCATCGTTTCGAATAGAAAGGAAAATATTCAGCAATTTAAATAAAATTGAATTTAGAGTCCTTTTTAATATATTATAACTTTTTTTTTTTGTATTAAAATGAGAGAATTTTGTATATAAAAAAAAATTTTTTTGTTCTAATCTTTTTGATGTATGATAATGGAAAAGATTAAAAATTCATTTATTTAAATAAACAAGTAGTGAAAAAATGTTTCAGCAAATTTTATATAGAAAGAAAACTCCCTCCCTCTCTCTCTCTCTCTCTCTTTCTCTTTCTCTTTTTTTTAATTCAAAGCACGTTTGGAGTTTGAAGTTCTCTTGACGAGAAATACGTAATGATCTCGTTAGGGTAGCCTTTCCAGTGACCTAAAATTCAAATAAGCTCTTTATATGACGACCACGGATAATTAAAAGATATTACGATTGCCTTTGACACCGTAAAAAAAAAAAGAAAAAAAGAAAAAACAATAATTATATGTATTGCTCTCTCATCTATCGTTAAAGTGAAGTTTTCTAAATGTGTAATTTACTTAATATTTCCATTATCAATTTTGCGAACAAACTAAATTAATTTTCGCTTGCAATTATATTGAACTATCGTACGTTGTATATAACATATATATACATATATAAATATACTTATACATGATAAATATATACACATATACGTGTACACACTTACTCACATACGTGAGTAAGTGTGCTTGAGTGAACACAAAGTTTCGCATACTTCATGTAATTAATGATCCCAACATTAACGCGAGTTACCCGTGGCGACGTTTATTAATGGTTTATATTCGTTTTATATACTGTACGTCAATTTTATTCAACAACTATTGAACAAAATAATTATAGTCGAGAAAAATTTCAATTTTCTCCCGTTGATAACATTATTTAATATTTTAAATTAAATTTCCTTTTGGTTTATTATTAATTTCTTTTATTGCCATCTAGAAAAAATAAATAATAACCATATAAACTAAATTTCTAAATTTCCATTGATTAATTAACGTAACTTAACGTAACAGAACATTAAAAATTTTATTAACTAACTGAATAATTATTTAGTTGATTATTTAATTATATAATAGTTTTTTTGTAATCATAAGAGTTTAAAAACAATTGTAGCTACAAACCATTATTATTATTATAAACAATTGTAGCAACAAACCAAAGATATTACAAACAATTGTAGCTACAAACCAAGAAAATTAAAAACAATTGTAGCTACAAACCAAAGATATTAGAGCTAAAATTGTTTGTAATATCTTTGGTTTTTACCAACAATTGTAGCTACAAACTAAAGATATTACAGCTACAATTGTTTGTAATATTTTTTGTTTTTATCAACAATTGTAGGCTACAAACCAAGAAAATTGAAAACAATTGTAGCTACAAACCAAATATATTACAAACAATTGTAGCTACAAACTAAAGATAGAGCTACAATTGTTTGTAATATCTTTGGTTTTAACAACAATTGTAGCTACAAACCAAAGACATTACAAACAATTGTAGCTACAAACCAAAGATATTACAAACAATTGTAGCTACAATTAAAGATATTACAGCTACAATTGTTTGTAATATTTTTGGTTTTTACCATCAATTGTAGCTACAAACTAAAGATATGACAGTTACAAGTGTTTGTAATATCTTTGGTATTAACAACAATTGTTGCTACAAACCAAAAATATTACAAACAATTGTAGCTACAAACTAAAGATATTACAGCTACAATTGTTTGTAATATTTTTGGTTTTTACCAACAATTGTAGCTACAAAACCGTAGATATTACAAACAATTGTAGCTACAAACTAAAGATAGAGCTACAATTGTTTGTAATATCTTTGGTTTTAACAACAATTGTAGCTACAAACCAAAGACATTACAAACAATTGTAGCTACAAACCAAGAAAATTGAAAACAATTGTAGCTTCAAACTAAAGATATTAGAGCTACAATTGTTTGTAATATCTTTGGTTTTTACCAACAATTGTAGCTACAAACTAAAGATATTACAGCTACAATTGTTTGTAATATCTTTGGTATTAACAACAATTGTTGCTACAAACCAAAAATATTACAAACAATTGTAGCTACAAACTAAAGATATTACAGCTACAATTTTTTGTAATATTTTTGGTTTTTACCAACAATTGTAGCTACAAACCGTAGATATTACAAACTATTGTAGCTACTAACATTAAAAGTTGTAATCCAACTACGGTAGTTAAAAACCATAAAAGTTACAACAATTAGTTGTGAGGTAATTTTAGTTGCCTTTGTGGCAGTTGTACTTTTTTTTTTAATCTTAAAATTCCACAATAAAATTGAAAGTCTCGTATATTTAAAATCCGTATATAAATTTTGATCTTAGATAATAAATATGGTTTTAGGCTGTCGATTTAAATGTTTATTTGCAGACGCAATCTTGGAATGGTACGTGTTACGTGTGCAGGTGCTTAAATTCAAGTCGGGCGAAACGATAAACGTTACGCGTACGCCAGCCGCAAATGGATTTCAGGTGACGGAAAGTAGGACGTACACGTTCGCTAGGCAGATAAATCCGGAAATGGCGTAATTACCTCAAGTATCGTAAATACCGTACGACCGCGTGCGCTTCCGCATTGAATCGATTCTCTATTCATGGAGAGATAGTAATCCAACACTAACAGCCCCGATCTTTCAATGTTACATTTCACCTCTTTTGTTCCCATCAAAAATCTTATATTTAGAATGTTAGACAACAATAAAAAAAAAGAAGAAAAACCAGAACAATCAAGAATCACAGGGTACTTTAAAAATAATCGAATGACATCCAGAGGAATTTGATATTCATTATATTTGGCCCAGAAAGAAAAAATAGAAACTGAATTACTTTTGATTTAAACTCAGAGGCAAATGGTCGATTGTGACGAAGTAAATTGGAACATTCATTTCATAATGGTTGAGAACAACCATACTTTAATTTTCATCGCTTGTACCATAAATTACAATTACCGTAAATTCAAACCAACTGTTACGATCGAAATTTATATTTTTCGTAAATTGGTTGTTACATAACAATTACTGTTATATGGTAGTTACAAAAAATTGTTGTTACAAAAAATGGTTGTTACATAACAAAGATTGTTACAAACCATGGTAGTCACAAAAATGGTTTCTACATAGCAATGGTAGTTACAAACCATAGTTTAAATCATGGTAGTTACAAAGTTTGATAGTTACGAAAAATGGTTGTTACGTAACAAAGATTGTTACAAACCATGGTAGTCACAAGAAATGGTTGTTACAAAAAATGGTTTCTACATAGCAATGGTAGAAACCATAGTAAACCAATGGTAATCCCTAGTTTAAGCCATGGTAGTTACAAAGTTTGATAGTTACGAAAAATGGTTGTTACGTAACAAAGATTGTTACAAATCATGGTAGTCACATAAAATGGTTGTTACAAAAAATGGTTTCTACATAGCAATGGTAGAAACCATAGTAAACCAATGGTAATCCCTAGTTTAAGCCATGGTAGTTACAAAGTTCGATAGTTACGAAAAATGGTTGTTACGTAACAAAGATTGTTACAAACCATGGTAGTTACATAACAATGATTGGTACAAAAAATTGTTCTTGTTACAAAAAATGGCATAATCATAAATATTTCACATAAGAAGAAGATTCCCTGATATTTATTTGAAACGAATTTTTCAGCGATCTTCAAAATAGAGGATTTAAGAAGAATTTGCGGTTGATCGTGCGCGACGCATTGCGGTGAAAGATTTTTAAGTCGCGACATTTTACGATTGTCGAAAATTTTTTGACGAAAATAACTCCACATGTTTTCGCTCTACATCCTTAAGCTTTTTTTTTCGTTGGCTCTTTTCAATGCTGTGAGGACTTTACATCTACAAGTTCAGCAAAGCCAAGTTTATCGAAAGTTTTTCCCTCGCAGGTTGCTTTATGCATCGATGAAAAGAATTGTAGCTAGCGAGAAAGAATGAAAAAGAAGTAACAGAAAGTTTTGCATATCTTTTTCCATAAAAGTCTCGCTTGAAATAAATTTTCGTGTTTTGGATATATATAGAAAGAGAGAGAGAGAGAGTGAAAGAGAAAATACAAAATTGAGAAGATATTATATAGAAAAAGATGAATTATGAATCATGCAATATTAATTTCGCGAACTGTGGAAATAATTACATCAATTATTCGAGTTATACCTATTCAACGTTAATTAATGGACTTTAATTATTGAGGGGTTTGATTACTTACTACGAGCCCACGTTTCAGCTTTGATTGATTCTTCAATTAAGAAAGTTACAAGTATTATTGGTCTTATTTAATTAATGACTATAAAGTGAGAAGCTTAATATGGTAAATTTCCACAAAGTCTCTGATTTCAAATAATGAATCTTAATTGACAAAAAATTATTAGTCCGCCAATCTTCGATTATGTCTCCAAGTTTAATAATACCTTAAAATAAAATTTCACTCTTGTATTGTCTAATTAACTCTATACAATGTTTTAATAAAGAAATAAACTTTATACAATTTCAATTTAATTGAACAACATTTTAATTTCAAAATTATATTATTTAATAAAAAAATTGTTGTGTAAATTTGTATTCTTTTTTTCTTCAATATTTCCTGGTTGATTCAATTTTTTTTTTTTATATCCTTTTTATTCTCATCGAAACAATATTTCTCGTGACAGAGGCATATATACATGTAATGTAAATTGACAGAAAATCATTACGAATCATTCCGTGATATTATTTTCGCAATATTATCAGATTTCATTTTGAATGTCGAGAGTATTGTGTTACATCGACATTTTCATTAGTTGGTTTGTAAATTGTTGGAAATATATGACATGACCGCAATATCCTTTTGTATTTCACATTACCATGAATAATATTAATTGTAACTGCCATAATTTGGCAAAATTTTTTGTCATTCACGGCTGATTGCTTCAATTTTCGAAATTCTATTTTCATGTCCAATACACTTTATTTTTGTCAAGAGTCTACTGCATCAGTTGCAAAGATGGAAAATTTTTTCACCTAATATTTTCTGCATTGGAAATCGAAGCATGAAAAATATATATATATATATATATACACGCAGAAGAAGATGAAGTTTATGGTAAAGTAAGTTGACGGAAAAAAGAGTGTCACTGTCAGATGGGAGGAAGAAAGAAAAATTTATAGAAAAGAGTATAGGAGGAGGGGAAAAAAAACGGCAAAGAAAAACGGAAGAGGCTTAGGAGGATTTTCAATCGTTCCATCTTCATCGAGCCTATTGGGTTATTCAATGCATCGGCTCTTTTCTTATACTTTTTCCCTCCATTCTGACGGGCGCAATATCCTGCGGAATTCTGAGATGGCACACGTTACTTTGAATCGAGAGGGCGTTCTATTTCCGATTTCACTGCGTTTCCTCTCTCACGAGATATATCTTTCTCCTCTCTCTCTCTCTCTCTCTATACATATATTCTAGCTTAGCCAGTTGAGCCAACTCGCGGAACCAGTTTCAGCACTCGCCGAATATTGTCGAGTGAGAGTTTTTCTCTCACGCATTTCCGTCAACAATCCCTCCCTCCCTCCCCCCCTCTTTCCTTATTTTTCAACTAACACTGGTGTTGAGTTTTCTTTGCTGTAACAACAAAATTTTAAACTAGAGAAACCACCTTAAGTAGAGAGAGACAGAGACAGAGAGAGAGAGAGAGAGAGGCAACCGGAAGAGGCGTTACCCAACGATGAAAGCTCTCCCGCAAATCCTCCCCGAGGGCAAAAGAAGGAAATGAAAACTCTTCTTTGAAATCTAAAGAGACAGTGTTTTCAAATAGTCTTTGTGGATACAATTCAATGTGATATTGAACAGTCCATCATATTCTTATGTAAAAAGCGCGGTAGAGCAACATATTTTATTCGTTTAACGTTTTTCACCTACATACAATCCTTTTTCCATTGAAAAAAAAACAATTTTTCATTTTCTCTTATAAAAATTAATTTTTTTTCTCTCAATTTTTTATAATAAAATAATTGAGGAAAATAAATTGGACTAATTTTCTAAAAAAAAGTATATGAATTTTTATTTTTTTGGAAGATTTTTCGTATTTGAACGTTGCAGCAACCTTGTGGGAATATTACGGTGCAATATTGCAGAAGCAGCAAGATTGATACAAGTTAACAATGGTAACCTTCTTAGGTTTTTTTACAACTATCCAGATAACACGTTATCTTGTAGCAAGATTGCACCGTAACATTGCCGCAAGGTTCAAATAGTTCACTTTGCAAACTAGCATTGTAAGATTGCCGAAAGCTTGCCTCATGGTTCAAATATCCCACTTTTCAAACTTGAATTGTAAGATTTCTGAAAGTTTGCCTCAAGGTTTCACTGTAAGTTTGCGGTGTAAGATTACATCGTTAGCTCATTGCAAACATTACTCGGTAATATTACAATAATATTGCCTGTTAACTTGTTATTTAATTTGTTAATATTGATATATATATGTAAAATTACAAATATTTTTGTAAATTTAATATATATAATAATTTAAAATATAAAGCAAGTAATATTACAATCAATATTAACAGGCAATATTACTGTAACATTACAGTGGAATATTTTAGCAAGCTTACGTTGTAATTTTACCTGCAAACTTACTGTGACATCTTGTGGCAAGCTTCGGGCAAGCTTACGTTGTAATTTTGCCTGCAAACTTACTGTGACATCTTGTGGCAAGCTTCGGGCAAGCTTACGTTGTAATCTTACAGTAAACATTTATCTGAAAGCTTGCAGCAAGCTTCGGGCAAGCTTCTGGTAACATACGTTGTAATCTTACAGTAAAATTAATGTGAAATCTTGCGGCAAAATTGGAGCAATCTTACCATGTAAGTTTGCAAAGTGGGATAATTTTAACTTTGCGGCAATAATACGGTGCAACCTTGCAGAAACCTTGCTGCAAGTTTAAGTGCTATTATAAGTAATGATAAGTTTACCAAATGGTTATTGCAAAGTAATGATACATATTTTTAAGAAATGGAAAATGAAATTTATGACAGTTACAAATAATAATTGCCAGCAATGGTAATTGTTTATGGTTGTTACAAGAAGCAATGGTGACAACTATTGGCAGTTATTATATTAATAGCAGCGACTAATAATCAAATTAATAACAAATAAAAGTGTTAATTATTTTTATTAATTAGTATTGATGGTGATTATTAATGGTAGATACAATTTTTATGGTAGTTAATAATTAATTCAATAATAATTATATAATTATATTATTATAATTAATAATAATATTTAATATATTCAATATATTGAATAATAGATATATATATATCTATATTCAATTTAATAGATTTAATTATTAACTTTTAAACATTTTTATTTCATTATTATAGATATTATATAAAAGAATGCATTTAGTTTCTTTATTTATTGGTTTATATTTTACAAGTTAGATGACAAAAGCGTTTAGGTTAAAGTTGGAGAACGTGATTCATATTAGTATAGAGAGAGAGAAAGAGAGAGAGAGAGAGAGGGAGATTTTGAAACGAGATAACTGACCCAAGCGAGCGTCATACCATTTCTGATTAAACTATATAGATTAAAATAATCAAAATTCTAGTGAAATTTATTTGTCAAACTAGAAATTTCAGTTAGTTGTGTATACAATAAAATGGAAATTTTCATTAGATTTTATAAACTCTCGTTAACAGTTAAACGAAACAATATACAAAACATTATTATTATAACCATTAAAGAACAAAAAAAATTTTTTTCTATTTTTCTCTTTTTGTTTTATTTAAAAAATTTTCTTTCTGATTTATTTCACATTTTTTGATTGAGAATTTTTTTTTTTTCTAAAGTGTCACGTTGGTGTTATTTTGATCGTCCTTTCTTTTCAAAATATATATATATCTGATATACTTATTGCTTACAGTTATGTTAAGTTATTATAGGGTACAAAGCATAAATTTCCTCTTCATAGAAGAAGTAATCTCGGTAGGTAAACTGCATCAAAGGGCGTTTCCCTCGCCACTGACTATATCAAAGCCGTAAAACAATTTCAATTTGTGTTTCATTGTAAATTCCACGATCGAAAACTGCGTTGGACTGGAAAGTTGTTTTCTGTCCAAACCTTTGTTCTAACAGGAATAGATTGCTATTGCGAAGATAACGAGGAACTTAACGGAAGAGAAAGAGGGGTGGAAGGGAGGGAGAATATTTATCAGTAGGAAAAAAAATCTAATTCTTCTATAGTTGAAAGCAAACATTAATGGTAACCATAAATTAGTGAAAAATATCATTGTTAATACCACCAAAGCAGGCAGCAACCATTTTATGGTATTTGGTATTTTTTGTGCCCAACATTGTTAGTTGGTATAAATACAATGGTATTATTAAACAACCATTGTTAACAGTAATATTGTTAATAATAACTAATATAAATAATATTGTTAATAATAATTAATATTAATAATATTGTTAATAATAACTAATATTAATAATATTGTTAGTGGAATCTACTATTGCTAGCACATTGTATTTATTATTACCAATACAATGGTATTTAACAATTGGTGGTTAATAATGATGACTGTTACCAAGCAATAATAATTGTTACCAACAACTATTAATTATTAATATTACCAATAATAATTGTTGGTAACAATTTTTCATAGTTGGTAACAGCAATTGTTATTAACTACCAATGTTAATAACCAAAATATAATGGTATGGGTTACTAATAATTCTCTCCAACAATGGTTATTTATTATTAATGGTTGGTAACAGTCATTGTTACTAACTACCATTGTTAGTAACCAATATTATTGTTAATAACAATTATTTATGATTCGTATTAATGATTCGTTATTAACTTTATGGTAATAACCATTGTAGTGGTTATTAATTATTGGTGGTTGAAACTACCATTGGTTGGTAACAATACTATGGTTGGTAACAATACTATGGTTGGTAACAATACTATGGTTGGTAAAAATTATTCACAATTTGTAATAGTCGTTATTAAATCTATGATAATAACCATTGTAATGATTGGTAATTATTGGTGGTTGAAACTACCATTGGTTGGTAACAATACTATGGTTGGTAACAATACTATGGTTGGTAAAAATTATTCACAATTGGTAATAGTCGTTATTAAATCTCTGATAATAACCATTGAAACGATTGGTAATTATTTATGGTTGGAACTACCATTGGTTATCAATTATGGTTGCTAATTTTTGACATTTATGTTCATCTCAAGTAGAGATCAATTTCTTTCAATTAGAAGCTGCGAATGGTTTTCGTCTCTTTTTTTTTTTGCAAATTATTATTACCAATATCTTGACCTAAAATTGCCAAAGGTCCGGGATCCTTAAGCACCTGGAAACTCTTTTAATACGCCGGAGTAATTCGAGAAGAGGCACGAGAGAAGTACACAGTTCCGAAGGAAATAAGGGTTACAAGAGTTTTCCATTATCTGCACCAGTTAGTCGGAAAAACCTCACTAGAAAAGAAGTCCCTCCTCCTCCTTCTTCTCCTACTAAAAAAAAAAAGAATGAATCTTGCCTACCTCTTTTCACCTCAAGCGTCCCATCTGTTCATCATCTTTTTTCTTATTCTTTCACTCCTCATCTTTCTTTTCGCCTTCTTCTTGGCCAACTTCGAGTACCTCGTTAGTAGCCAATTATTTCACTACAATTTTCTCGACACTCAAATTTCTATGTTCGTGACAACTTCTTTTTTTGTATAATGCAAACGGTCACAAGAAAAGCAATTCTTTTTTTCTCTTCTCCTCATTTTACCTGAATTACAATAATATAACGGACAATTGTAGAAAAATTGCGTGCATTTCTGCTTTTTTTTCTTTTGTTTCAATACAAGTCTAAATATTTATTTTTACTTTTTTTATTTCTATTTTTAAATTTAATAAAATAATTTAAAAATTTGTATTTGATTGTTGTCCGTTTTTTTTTTCAAAACCCTGTATGAAAGTTGATATGTAGACATTGAAGAGAAGGGAATTTAATGCGAGGAGTTTATTCTGGATTATGTACGTCAAAGTTTTCCAGCTGTTTGTTGAAAAGTTCTCAGGTCGTTAAGGTCAATTTCGACATATGACACTTTTCAAATATGAATTTGCATAGATCACACAGTGCAAAAGGGGCGATCAATCATGCCGCTTCAGAATTCAATGATTGATTGTCCATATAAAACGGAAGGATAGATTGCCATATATACCTTATTAGGATAAATTGCCAAAACCTTATTCGTCGTTTGTTTCCAACTGTATAAATTTCCCAATTCTAAATTTCAATTCTAAATTTATATCCACACATTTTAGGCACTAAAATTTTTTTATTTCACTCAAAAAACAATTTCCAAACTTACAATTTTATTTATTAATTAAAAAAAATCAAAACAAGTAATAAGATTAATTCTTTTTTTTCTGTTACAGGTGAGATTTACAACTGTCTTTGTCGCAGGTATTCGTGAGTAAAAAAATCCATTTTCATTTTGATAAATTTTCACAGGAATAAACAATGGTATTTGTAGGAGGAAAAAAATATTAATTTATTGTTAGTGAAATTTTTTAGTGAAAATATCATTGGACCAACCATTGTTACTGATAACCATTGGCAGTTATTATTAGCAACCATAGTTGATGACGACAGAAGTGGTAGACATAGATGATAACATTTTTGGTTGATAACAACCATAGTCGTTAACAATTCTAGTTACCATCTATGGTTGTTGACGATAATATTTGTTACCACTTGTTACCAATCCTTGTTACCACTTATGGTTGTAAATAACAATCCTGGTTACCAATTATGGTTGTTAATAACAAACTTTGTTACCACTTATGGTTGTTAATAACAAACTTTGTTACCACTTATGGTTGTTAATAACAAACAGTACAAAGTTTGTTATTATCAACCATAATTGGTAACCAGGATTGTTATTCACAACCATATATGGTAACAAGGATCGTTATTAACAACCATAAGTGGTAACCAGGATTGTTATTAACAACCATAAGTGGTAACAAGGATTTTTATTAATAACCATGGTTGTTAATTAACAAATTCTGATTTTTATTCTGTGAACACTTTCTAAAAGTAAACACTAAAAAATATCACAGAAACTATTTTCATTTCATCTCGACAAAAGATTTACTGAGACAATTAAATTTTTTCTATTATTGCATCCTGTGATATTTTATCCTCGGGGTTTTTCTTTTCTTTTTTTTTTTTTTTATTTTAAAATTGTATATAATATTGACACTGGATATTTCATTGACGTTGCTACGTGATCCAGGATCTAAAAATTATTGGATAGTTCAGTTTCAATTGCAAACGTTGGCGAATATTGTGTCCACGCTCTCTCTAATGTAGAGTTTCGACCTTTCTTGTCCTGCTTTTAAACACCCTCTGGCTAGTCTTTGTAACGTTTCAATAGAACCAACGTCCTCCGTACACATTGCACTTTAACCTCCTCACTCACTTACTCACTCTCTCTCTCTCTCATCCCTATACTTTCCCTCTATATCCATACTACTCCAGAGAGAATTCAACTCGCGAAATACAACTCAAACACAAACTTAGTCCTCTAGTCCTATTTCTCTGTCTTGTTCCACTCCATTTTCTCTCTTTCTAGTATTTCCTCAAACTCGAAACTCCTCATGTTCATAGAGAAGACCCCGTTTGCGGTGACCCAAGGCAGTCGTTACCATTTCCATTTTGACCCCATCTCCCTCCACCGCCCACTTCACCCATCGGCCTATGTACCTTAATCCTCTTGTTTTATTTTCATTCGTTTTGTTCGTTGTTCTATTTTATTTTTTTTAGTTTTCATCACTTTAGTTTTTATTTTTTTTTTATTTTTTTGTTAATTCTTGAAACCTACTGTTTTTGGTACCAATAATTATTGGTGGAACCATATGATTTTAATGATAATTAAAACTGGTACCAACCAATGTATCGACCATTGTTGGTACCATATAATTTTGATGATAATTAAAACTGGTACCAACCAATGTATCGATCATTGCTACTACCATATGATTTTAATGATAATTAACACTGGTACCAACCAATGTATCGACCATTGTTGGTACCATATGATTTTGATGATAATTAACGCTGGTACCAACCAA
>JUFY01028246.1:10644-67229 GCA_001855655.1 Leptopilina clavipes | reverse complement strand
TATTATATTATATATTTTATTTTATATTGCATTATATTTGTTGTATTTTATATTATGTTATATTATATACAGTATTTATATAGTATCCTTAATTTATTTTCAACAGCAGTTTAAAAAATTAAACATACAAAGCTTTTAATTTTATTCTCAATTCAATTGAAATTTCTCTTGCTTAAGACCTTTGAAAAAAATTCAATGATTCTAAATGTGCATTGCAGCTTTTTAATTTGCACTTAATCAGTTAGAGAAAAGTAACCAGGCAAAGTTTTCAAGCTGGAATCCTAAATTCTTAAGAACCAATTTGATAGAGTGAAGTCTGAATAAAAGGAGCAAAAGAAAAATAGTTGCTCAAATTTACTTTTCTCGTAATACCTATGCTACTTTTCTTCCTCAAACAGATCAATTAGGCAATAATATTTATCTTCTTTGAACTACAAACTTATTATACTCTTATTTTTAAATTGATGAAAAAATCTTCCCTATTCAGTTCACTTATATTTGCATAGTTTTACTTTTCTCAATTATTCTATAAGTGAAAACTGATTTTCTCTAATTCCTCCCACAATTTACCCTTATTATACCTACAATTATTATTATTATTTTTATTATTATCATCTTGTTTTCTCATTGAAAGAATTTTCTTGTTTACGATTTTTCATGTTTTTCTGGTGAAATAATTTTTTTTTTCTTCTTTTGTTGTCGGTAGAAGAATTGTCTTTAATCCTTGCTCCCGAAGAAAATAAACTTTCCAAGAAAAGTTTCGCGAGAGAAACTTATGCAGTATTTTAGGTTTGCTTTTATTTTCAAAGAGAGAAAGAGTTTTCAAAGCATTTTGAAAAATTGACTTGTTAGGAAAACATTTTACAAAATTAGTAACACGAAAACATTGAATGTGTTTAAGAAAAACAAGTTTTGAATTTTTGTTTCAGTGAATATAAGTTTCTTCTCTCTCCTAATTAAATTATTTTTGTTTTTCTAAAAAAAAAAAATGTTGTGTAATTAATGACTTCATTTGTAAAGTAATTGACGGTCGGTTGAATAATTATAAGTAAATAATCATAATTTTTAATGAAAAAGTAATTCAAGTGACTATTTTGTATATAAAAGATGATACACTTTTATCAGTGTCTTTATCTTAAGTTATCAGTTTGTATAAATTGTATATGAATTCAATTAATTACCATATAGTTAAATGATCAATAAAATGATCATTTTCGATATAAATTAGTTTTATAACTATTTTCTTAATGCTATCAGTTGCAGTATCATTTTACATAAATGATTTTAGTTTCAGTATCGTCTTTTATGTAAATTTACAGTAATGATTTATAATTATTATCATAATAATTATAATAAATTTAAATAAATTCAAATCACATAATCATCCTTGATTGTTGTTGTATAATTAAATAATCAACGGAATAAACGAAACAGGCTTCTTTCTAATTAACCGTAATCAACTATCCTACTTAATGGGGCTTTCGAAATTTACATATATCTTCCAAGGACCATTGAATTCCTCTTTCCACTCTATGAGCTTTGTCGCCCTTATGATTTATCATCAAATTCATGAAAGATGAAGGCTTCCTAATCACTGTTCCAACATTTGAAATTACGCAATGCAACATTGTGAGTTATCCATCAGTCACCAGTTTAAACTTGGTTAATTCGGATGAGTGGCATTGTGTCAGAAACAGAGGATTTTGGGATTATATAACCAACAGATAATGCAAAAATGGAATAATTTTCGAATATTTTTCTCTATTTGACAATTGGGATTTTTTCCATCAAGAAGAATTTTCCACTTGCTTTTATTTTCTGATTTTTTTTTATTTTTCCAACGAATATATTCCTCGTTTTTGTCATTTCCTTTTACGATTCCTCGTGTTTTGTAGCAGGTGATTTCAAAAAGTTTCACGTCATTTTAAACGATAAACAGTTGAACTACAGGATACTGAAATTTTCTAGTCCGAGTTTTTGGGAGCTAATTTTATCATAGTGTCTCTTTATCTTTAGAAATGATGCAAACTTTTCGAAATTACCTGTTACAGTTCCGTGGATATCGTAGTTTTCAGTAGTACCAGCTAATATTACTTTTACTCAACAGCCGAAGAGTTGAGGTGAGTGATCGAATGGTTCATCAGCTGATCAGGGTGTGCTGTGCCATTTTCAAGTATGCGCGCGCAGCTTACCAGGACAGTCTAATTTTTCCTGGATTTGTGGATATAAACAATTTTCCTCTAGTAGAAAAATACATCCTAAGTCGGACATTAATTGGCATTAATTTGCAAATCCAACTAATTTTGAAAATTGATGCTTTATAAATTCCTGCCAGAAGATGATAAACTATATGTGCAAGTTCAGGAAAAATTAAACGGCCCTGGCTAGCGGCGCGCGCACACTGGAAAATGGCGAAGTAAACCCCGATCAGCTGATGAAGGACTCGACTCACAAGTTTAACTACCCGCCGGAAGTCACTTTGGCCCCAAAAGAATTTTTTTTCTATTCACAGGCACTGAATTCAACTGAACTAGTTTTTTGACCCATCAACTGTCAGCGAACGAGTCAATTTAAATTCGAAAAATCCTTAACACTCCAAATGGCTGATGATCTTTATACCTTCCAGCCGAAAGAATTCGTTTCTTGATTCAATTTCTTGATTTCAATTTCCCCAGCATAAAGTTATTTCGTACCAGATTCTTCGGGTCCAGCTTCACTATTTCTTTAGTGTTCTCCATTGAAACGATCAACGGACCAGTGGCTGTCTGACTGTCTAGTGAAAATCCAGGAACCCACTACTACTGTCTCCCTCTTCCGCTGCCTTTTCCCACTTTTTTTCCGCCCCCCATTTCCCGCAATATCAATGACTGATAATAATTTGCGAATATACGTGTGCTGATGTTGAACATTCCACCTGCCAAGAGAGTAAAACCCCCCCACTTGAAGTTACCGGCAGGAAAAGTGGCCGCACGCCTTGCAATCCCAGCATTTCTGTGTTGGTTGTGGCCGTGAACGGGCTCAAGTCCAAGGGCACCGAGCTCTCCTCAAGTGTGCAAGCTTTCTTCAGTGCAATCACCACGTTCGCCAATTTCACCAATTTCCCTGGTCCCAGTGTGTATCCAAAAAAGAACTCGAGGTATGTGTCTGATATTTTTTTTTGTTCGTTTTCTATTTTGTGTCGGATTAAATATTTTTGCCACAATACCCATTAACCCCCAGCCCCCTCCAGTCCAAAGTGCATAAGTGAAATTCTGTAAATGAAAAAGTTGCCGGTGGGAGAAATTTCGTAGAGAATTTGGATTAAGGACGGGATCATGGAGAGATAAGAATCTGAATTGAGGGGGAGTGGAAAATTTGCGGGGAGAGAAAAAGGAGTGTGTATTTTTGTTCAGATTGAGGGACGATATTCATGACGATGATGACATGATTCAGCTTCAGAATGAAGTTTGGGTTACTATTGGATATATTGTGATCCTAAGTAGTTACTCTTTGCTCAACGTTTACAAAAGGATTTCCAATATTGCTTCGCGATATATTTTACTTCAACGAGAGATCAGTGAATCAATGTTGTATGTATATATATATTGTGCCCAGTCTTTGAGAGTCTTTAAACCTTATTTATGAGAAGGCTTTCTGGTGATGGAAGCAGGAAGGGTGGGAGGAAGGTTTAGGTGAAATTTCCTCCTCTATCCGCGAGGGGAATTTCGATATTAAAATACCTAACTCGACGAATTTCGAATTACATTCAAGTGTCTCCAATGCGAATTTCACTCAAGAATCGACACTGTAAAGTTGAATCGAATCTCTCTTCACGGTACAGTTTTCCAATTAAGTAATTCCGCACTGTGAATCGTCTTGGATTTTAATAAATTGACTACCATTTGTCTCCTTTCCTTCTTCATATTGGTTCTTTGAGGAAATTCAATCAATTTCCCCCTTTTGGATAAAAATTCTTTTTGTACTGATTTAGCAAAACTTTTTGTTTTCGCAAAAACATTTTTTCCAACTGACGAATTTTTCATTTTTCCACTCGAGCAAAATATTTTTTGGCCAAAAATATTACTTTTACTTTTGTTTTTTGTAAATTTTTTTTTCTGCCAACAAAACAGTAGAATGTAAATTTTTAAGTGCTGATTAGTGTGATTTGACCGGAAATTGGTTAATTTTTAGAGAAGATACGCTCGAGCTTTTAATTACTGCAATGAAATACATTAAAGGGTTTAATTTAGCAAGATTGGGATTATGTTCCTTTCTCGCTGTGGGCTCTTTTAACCCCTTTCTCGTCGTCGTGACTATTTCCTCAGCCATTACATTGTGGCGAATCGTTCAACTAACTTCGAAATAATTAGTCCGGATAATGAAGTTCAGTCGCACAATAGTCTTCTCCCTATCGTGGTTAATGGGATTCGTCTTATCGCAGTTTCGTGGCTTTATCGATTTCGCACTGTCCTTTTACCTTTTATTTCTTGATTCTCACCTCTCTTCACAATCGAGATCTTATCGACTAATCAAGTACTCACTAAGTACCTACAAGTGCGTTATCATAATTACAAAACCATTCCTCATAAAATTCATAACCAAAAAAAGCATTTTTTTTCTCATCTTTTTTTCAAATTCCACATTCTAATCTTTTTCAAATTTTTAATATACCCCAAAAAAAAAAGAAAAATTTCAGAAAACGTCAATATTGAAAATTAATAACAAATCTTTTTGATTTCCAAAGGAAAATTGTTTTCTTTCTTATCTTCATTTTCGTGCGATAATTTTTTTCTGAAAGTTGATTTAATTTTCACAAAAACTAAAGCTGGGAAAGCTTTCTTTACAATTTCCGGTTAAAATGTCTCATCAGATTTATCCATTCATACGAAGATTGCGTTATATTTTCGCAGACATCAGCCACTAAAAGTTGCGAAGGTTCGTTAAACTTGAGACCAAAGTTTTCCCTGTTAACGAGTTATTTGTAATACTTAATCGGCCGTACAACCTTGAAGCCGATCCTCGAGATTTTCGAACCCAGCCTCTCCACAGTTTCTCAGTTTTATCTTGCTTTACGGATAAGAGCTTTATTCCGAGCTTCGAGACTATAGTAAAAGTTTAATGAAAGGGAATTGAATGTTTTCCAAGGGACCTTCTTATGCAATTTTAGAACGATATATTATATACTGTGTACTGTATATTGTATATTGTATACTGTAAATTGTATATTGTATATTGTATATTGTATATTGTATATTGTATATTGTATATTGTATACTGTATATTGTATATTGTATATTGTATATTGTATATTGTATATTGTATATTACAATATACAATTTTCAGTTTATTGTATATCGTATACTGTATATTGTACATCGTATATTGTATATTATATAATGTATATTATATACTTTGAAATATATAGAATATACATTCTATTACAATATTTTTTTATTTTTTATTTTTTATTTAATTTAAAATGTTATAATTTACATTTCACGTCTTACATTTGACATTGTATATTAAATGTTTGATATTCTATATTTGGCAGTATATTGTATGTATATAATATACTTTTCCTGGGGAGAGCGCGCGCGACATTGGAGAGCTAGCCGTGGGGCTAATTAAAGGGTGCTGTTTCTCGAGCAAGTACATTTTTAACGTCGCAATTAAGATCCCGATCTCCGGGTGGGAAATTAACGTGTCAATTAGAACGCTGACGATAAATGCCCGTCAACGTTGGCATAGAATGCCATAAGTTATACGAGACATTGAATTACGACGTTATGCATCATCGCCAGCCGACCAGCAATGCATTGTGGGAATGTCGTTGAAAATCCCTAGTCTACCAACTTATCGAGTTCTCGTGGATATCGACGAGTGATAATGACGACGATAATTAAAATGATTACATACAACAGATTCTTACGAGCGTGCCAGCCACTTTGATTCCTTATAGACACTGGGAAAAAACAGTTCCTGTTTCTGGACTAAAGACTCTCCTTTACACTTGACTCTCTTTCTCTCTCTCTCTTTCTCTCTCTCTCTCTTGCTCTCTTTCCCTCTCTATTTCGCACTAATCACAACATAGGAAATCATTATCTTCATTCTTAAAACTCGTCCCTTTTTCAATAACGTTTCTCTTTACTCTTCAATCACGCCTTTATAAATTATTTCTTTATGCTTTAGACTTCCTTTTGGAGAATTGTTGCTTCTTCTTTTTTTTCTGCATTCCATTTTGTGAATTGAATTTTTCTGTTCGAAAGAATTTATCGAAGATTATTCAACTTGTTTCTCATTGTTGTTTTTTATCTTGTAATTTTGACATCAGTAGTAAGGGTAAATTTGTGTCAGACAAGATAGTTTATAAATTCTTGTAATTTTCAATACAGGAAGAAAATTTTCAGTTTTTTTATTTTTTCTATCCGTAGTTCGAGGCTTTTTCAGCCAGACAAGGTTTTGAATTATTTTTATTCTTTTATCAGTGGTAAATGTAATTTTTAGTCAGACAAGTTATTTAAAGTAGCATTAATATCCATTATGAACTTCTCAACAATTTTTGTAAATTTTGTTTTAGTAGTTAATAGCATTTTTAGTCAGACAATAATTTAAATTCTTTTTTTTTGTATCTCAGTGGTAAAAGAACATTTTAGTCAGACATATTATCCAAATTCTTGCAAATGTAACATTACATATTTTTGTAAATTTTGTAACAAGTAGTAAAGGACAATTTTAGTCAGACAATGTTTTAAGTTATTGTAATTTTCTGTGGCAGTAGTAAAAGTAATTTTCAGTCAGACAAGCTAGTTTAAATTCTTTTCCGACAATGTTTCAATCGTATTTTTTATATCAGTAGTGAGAGTAATTTTTAGTCAGACAATTTGTTTTAAAATTTTGTAATATTAAGAAATATTTTCAAATATTTTAATTTTACACAGTAGTAAAAGGTACATTTAGTCAGACAATGCTTTTAATTCTTTTATTTTTGTTACCAGTGGTAAAACCAATTTTTAGTCAGACAAAATTGATTAAATCCTTTTAACACGTGTGATTTTATTGCTAGTTGTAAAAATGAGTTGCATTTATGAAATCAAGAGTAAAAGTCAAATGTAGTCAGAAGATTAAAATCTCCCAATTTTAGTGAAAGTAGTAAAAATTACCTACAGTCAGACGGTCAAAATTCACGGTTAATTTTAGTATAGTAAAAAACAATTTCAGCCAGACTTTCAAATTTTATCGAACTTTTACAATCAGTTTCACTCACAATCAGAAATTTTTAATTATATCCTTCTTTAAAAAAAATTTTTCCACTTTTCAAATCTTTGTCAAATGAACGTTAATTTTAATTTTTTACGATCCATCATCACAATCTACTTTTATCAACTCCTACTTATCTGGATGAGATTTCAAAGAATTTCCTCAACGTAATTCCATATCAAAACTATCAAATGAAAAGTTTTATCGTTCCTCTTACTCGTAACAATTAACAGTAAAATCACAAAGTTGTTAAACTTGGTGCAAGTCCACTTAATAGTGAGAAAAAAATATCAAATTTTCCCGCATTTTTAAAATTTTATTTTTATTTTATCTCTCAAATTAAATAGAAAAAAGAAACAATAATTTACACCAAAGGGGGGAAAAATTGTTTGATCCATAAAAATATGTAAGGAGAAAATGTGATATAATTACAAGAATATTTTTTTCTTTGCGAAAGTGAAAAAATCTTGCACAAAGTGTGTGTGACCGCAAGTTCTTTGGAACAAAGTGATGCTCGTTCATCTGTTTTTCGGTGGCTGTGTCTTCTCGCGGCCGGATTAAATAACTCTTATGAATATGCATGTTCGCTCTTTCGATTCTCGAGAACGCGAACCGGGGCAACCGTGACGTTGAGCATAAAACGAAAAGTAAAAACTGAAAATATAATATAACGGAAAAGACGCAAAAGAGGAGACCTCGTTAAAAATAAAAAGACTCTCCCTTTCTCTCTCTCTCTCTCTTTTTCTCTCGTTCTTTTCACAAGATAAAGTTTCTGGTTTGAAATTCGTCTCTCCGCTGGACAATTAATGCTCTCTGTAGCCTTACCTTACGTATAGTTGGAACAAAAGGTCGCTGCTCATAATGCGGGTAGGAGAGTGCTGAGAATAGGGCGATGAAAAACCGCAGCGCATGGAATTCTTAGTTCTTAGATCCAACCTTCCGTAAACACAATTTCCCAGAGAAAAAGTAAAATGGAGATATTTCTGATAAAATACGCACAAAACCCTTTGAATTAAGGACTTAATAAGACAAGTGCTACGGGGGAGGGGGTTGGTATTTTTTCCCCTTTTTGCCGAAGTTGACCCACTGTGCCCTATTTTTATTTTAAATAGGGAAAAGGCAAATTTGTGGATTTTTTTCTGAAAAATATTTAGATTTATAACGTAAGACATTAATAATCCGTTAAATATTTTAAGTCGCTTAATTTTGCGAGGGTAGAAGATGATTATAATTTCCTCGCGAGCCACGCAAGCAAATGCTCCTCGTAACTTGAGCGTTGGTAATAATTACTAAAAAACCTGCCATTACAACGTCAGAAAAATAACAGATCGTCGGATATATTCATCCACTCGGGTATTTTTCACTTTAATTTCATCTTAATGGTAACGCAGAAGGGAAATTCTGCTCGGGTAAAATTAATATATTATACGTTCGGGCAACACTTGCCCCACGATTATCTTATGGCAATGAAATACATATAGTTTTCCCCAGGTCTCACAGCAAATTGTGCTCGATATTTGAAAAATTAAACACACCTAAAATGTAACGATAAACATCCTCTTCGAGTCCCCCTTCTCTCTTTCTCACTCTCTTTCATCTTTGCGAACGATGAATTCCCATTAACAGTGAACACATCTCTTTTTTTTTTATTCCCAAGACGGATTTGTAATTCACTTTCATTAAGATTCTTTGAACTTCGCAAAAGAGAGATTCACCAGGTTTAAAACATGTGACGTGTTGACCTTTCCAAAAATTGCAACAAATTTTTTATTTCTTCGCTTTTTATTTATTCCTATTTGGTATTTTTATTAAAATTTCATTATTATTATTTTTATTATTTTTTTTATTATTATTTTCATTATTATTAATTAATAAAAATAATCTAATTAAAGTTAATCTAATATTAGGCAGAATTTTGAGACATTTAGCGGAATTCTCATTGAATAAAATTTGCATTTAGCTGAATTTCTATTTAACAGGATTTTTACATATTTAGAAGAATTTCTAATAGATCTGAATTTTGAATGAAACTTTTGCCAGGTGTAAATAAGAATAAAAATTATGCCCGATTGAAATTCTATTGCTTAATAAAAATTGGCCCAATGGAATTCTGCTAAATAAATATTGTGCCAAGTGAATTTCTAGCTGAATAAAAATTCCCCTAATAAAATTCTGCTAAACAAACATTTCTTCAAGTGGAAATTCTGCCCAATATTATCATAATGTACACCAAAAAAAAAAAAAAAAGAATTTTTATAGCCTAATTTTCTGCAAATATACTTCCAATCTTTCAAGACAGAAGATTCATTCTTAATTTTCTCTTCAAGTCCAACCACCTCTAATACCCCAACAAGAGCCGCCATGCCACACATTGTTCTCTCGTGTTAATTGCACTCCGGCTGGCAAAACCTGTTACACATAATACTCACCTTAGCAGAGTACATAAATCAAAAAGCTAAAAAAAAAAGAAAAAGAGAGAAAAAAAGGAAATAAAAGAGGATCATGTTTACCGGACGTAGGAAAGTAGAAAGCCTAATAGACATACTATGTGTGCTAAGTCGCGTCTTATAGGTCTCCCAATTATGCGGTTTTCGTTGAATTAAAAAAGAGAAGAAGAAGAAGAAGAGGAGGGACACCTCTTATCATATTCTCTCGCACCAAGACTGGGCTTCTGATAAGACCTAGCGGCAGTAGCGGCGCCGCTGCTCACAGCTACTTCCGCTTTTATATCATTGTTTGCGTACGGTTAATAGCCCCCAGGGTACACCTTCACGGCCGTCCCAAGTCTAACCTGGTGGCTCTCTCATGGAAACACGTCCCCTCTTTTCTCTCTCTCTCTCTCTCTCCTTTTTTCTCTACAGTATCTATCGCTCTTTCTTCTCAGATCGTCCACATTATATTCTCCTTCCTTCCTCTATATCACCATCTTTTGCTTGCTTCTTGTCATCTCTCTCTCCTTTTTTTCCTTTCTTCTTCCCTCTTCTTCTCTCCTTCTCTTTCTTTCCCTCTTT
This sequence comes from Leptopilina clavipes, assembly GCA_001855655.1. Classification (NCBI taxonomy): domain Eukaryota; kingdom Metazoa; phylum Arthropoda; class Insecta; order Hymenoptera; family Figitidae; genus Leptopilina; species Leptopilina clavipes. Next base: position 56,982 of record JUFY01028246.1, on the reverse strand, counting down.
TATTCTTCCTCTTCTTTTCTTTTTCTTCCTCACTAAATCCCTTATTCTATTCCTCTTTTCTCTTCTTTTCTCCCTTTTCCCTCTCATTGTCTCTATTTTTTCTCCTCTCTTTTACTCTATTTCTCTCTTTTCCAACCTCTTTCGACTTTTATCTCTTTTTTTTATTCTCTTCTTCTATTTTCATCTCCATTTCTCTTTTTATCTTCTTTTTTCCCTTTCTTCACTCTCTCTCTCTTTCCATCTTTTTTCTTTTACTGTCTCTATCTTCCTCTCCTTTTCTCTCTTTTCCTCACTCTCTTCCTTATTTTATCAGTTTTCCTCTTCTTTATTTATTTCTTTTTATCTTATTTTTTCCTTTTTTCCTATCTCTTTCCCTCTTTTCCCACTCCCTCTTTTTATCTTTTTTCTTTTTTTTATCTCTCTTCCTTTTTTCTCCCTCTTTTTCTCACTCTCCCTTTTCCTATCACTTTCCCTCTTTTTTCTCTTTTTCTCTTCTTTTCTCCCTTTTTAATCACTCTCTCTCTCTCTCTTTCCCTATTTTTTCACTTTCTCACTTTCCCTCTTTTCCACTCTCTTTTTTATCTTCTTTTCTCCTTTTTCTCTCTCTTTTTATCTTCTTCCCATATTTTCCTTACTCTCTTTTTTTTCCTATTACTTTCCCTCTTTTCCACTCTCTTTTTTATCTTCTTTTCTTATTTTTCTCTCTCTTTTTATCTTCTTCCCATATTTTTCTTACTCTCTTCTTTTTCCTATCACTTTCCCTCTTTTCCACTCTCTTTTTTATCTTCTTTTCTCCCTTTTCCCTCTCTTTTTATCTTCTTCCCATATTTTTCTTACTCTCTTCTTTTTCCTATCACTTTCCCTCTTTTCCACTTTCTTTTTTATCTTCTTTTCTCCTTTCTCTCTCTCTCTCTCTCTCTCTCTCTCTTCTTTTTTGTCTCTTTCTCTATCTCCCTTGCACTCCTTTTTCTCCGCTACTGTCGGCCTTCTCGTTCCTTGGAAAAATTATGCGTTCTCGGAGGTGAACATCCGTTTTACACGAACAAGAAGGGGGATGACGAGGGGGCCGCGAGGAAGTAATTGAAGACTTCGGGCGTGAATGGGGAGTGCCACGTGGACGGGCGCGAAATTAATTACATTCACCGTTAAGAACGGCTGTCGACATGTCCCACACGAAAAATGAATATCGACGCCAATATTCAATGTTTTTGTGCCCCCCCCCACCATTTTTTTTCTACTTATTCCTTCACGCTATAGATTAATTTTCCTGGTTGATTTTCCACTTTAGCATTTTACATGAATAAAGAGGAAAGAAAGCTTCTTCTACATTATGGATTAAATATTTCCTACTTTTGCTACTTCCTTCTTCTTTGGATTTTTCAATTCCTTAGTTTTTCCAAGTGAAGATTTTAAAATTTTTGTCTATCTTTTACAATTCTTTTTAGTTTTCTCCTTTTTTTCAATCCTGGAATTCTTTTAATTGTGGAACTTTTGATCTTACTTTGCAAAAAAAAAACTTCGTCAACTATGAATCTATTCCCCCGTTTTTTTTTTATGAGATTACTTATTTCCTCTCCGTTAATTTTGCATTCGGTTTCTTTCTGTCGGTTTCCAATCGGTAGAAATTACAGCAATTACTCTCTTGGTGAATAGTATTCTAGAAAAATGAGGTGTGGCTTACTGTTACAGTTTAATTTTGAGGAAAAATCTCACCATTTTGGAAATTGGGTAATTTTGAAAAAGAAAATTGTCTCAAAATTGGGACAGGAGAGAATGAGTGAAATACTAGAAGAATGAATTTTATCAGGTTATTTTTACTTGCGTTTTCTCGAATTCGTTTTTAAACAGATACTATATATAGAGGTATTCCCCTTGTCGGGTTGCAAAGGTTCAAGAAACTCTTGAGAGCAATAAAACTTTGCGGCTTAGAACAAGAATGACTTACGTCAAATAACAATAGGACATTAAAAAATAATGTATTTTCGATTTTTTGTTCCCCAGGGCTTATATATATTGTTTTAATTGATTTTTAGTAAACGTCGCAGGAAGATTTTTCAACTATGAAAGAAAATAAACAGGGGGTAAAAAAATGAGGATGGAAAAAAATTAGGGAAATTTAAATATTAATTCACGACAAAGAGTTATTTGTAAATTGTAAATTATTTCTTTAGTCATAAATTAAATAGTCGATAGAATTTTTTTACTTGAAAAACAATAAATAATTTTTCTTTCTCACTTTTGAGACAGTTTTCTTTAAAAATCACTAAAATTTTCAAAACTGGGAGATTTTTCCTCAAATATGTAAAAATGAGCCTCACATCATTTTTAGAATAAAATAAAATTGATAAAAATTCTTACAAATAGAATTGACATTGACACTGAAATTTCATTTTTCCAGACGTGGAATTTCACTCCTAGAAAAGTGAAACCATCCTCCCAGGGAATTGAGAAAGTTTATTGTACCTATACATTTCTTCTATTCTGCAATAATGTTCATCACTTTAAAATGACAAATTCTTCTTGTCTCAACTTCTTAAAAAGTATATTTCCAAATAAAAAAAAAAAAATTTTAATTTTAAAATTATTCTCCTTTTTGCAAATGTTCTTGCAAATTCCACAATTGGACTCTAAGAAAATCCAAAGAAAAAAATTCATATTTCAAAATATTCCATCCTTTCATCAGTTGGAGTCTGGAATCGAATATTTCAAAAAAAAAAAAAGAAAAAAATATTGTTACCTGAAAAGAAATCTTGCAGAAACTTTTCCAACATTGACAGGAGAAAAATATATGCAACACACATGTGTACCGCAAATGTTTTTTTTTCTCTCTCTTTCTTTTTTTGCATTTTAATCTCGATGAAGGCGCGAACAGGTGAATTCGCGGTTCGTAGAAATTGAAATTCTTATTACTGGCGACTGTCTGAGGATTGGCGTTTGAATTGAAAGTGTGTATAAGAAATATTTGGCAAGGTTGCCTGGGGAGTCTTTTTCGCAGTAGCGTGCGCATTGAATTCTTATAAGACTCTCGCTGCAGTGGGAATTGAGAGCAGTTGGATGAGTTGAATTCTTCTTCTTCTTCTTCTTCATCTACTTCTTTCTTTGTGCAATGACGATCTTCCGCGAAACGTTGAAAGCAAGAATCAAGGTAACACAGAGAAATATAGACACAAACATTTCTGTGTTATATATACACCAGTAACTATTTCCTAGTTTCTAGCTACTATTTCCTAGTTTCTAGCTACTATTTCCTAGTTTCTAGTTACTATTTACTAGTTGTACTAGTTATTTATTTACTAGTTTATTTTTACTATTTACTGGTTCTTTAATTACTCGTTACTATTTACCAATCACCAGTTATTTTCTTACAATATTTACTATTTACTAGCTACTGTTTACTATTCACAAGTTATTTATTTACTTTCTTTACTATTTACTAGCTACTATTTACTATTCACAAGTTGTTTACTTACTATATTTTATTTACTTACTGTCTTTACTATTTACTAGCTACTATTTACTATTCACAAGTTGTTTACTTACTATATTTTATTTACTTACTGTCTTTACTATTTACTAGCTACTATTTACTATTCAAAAGTTATTTACTTATTGTAGTAACTATTTCTATCGACTATTTGCTAGTCATTTACTAGTATTAAGTGAATAATGAATAAATTTTAAATAGTAAATAATATTGTAAATACTTATTTACTAGTAGTTAGTAGTTACTATTTACTACTTAGTTATTTTCTAGCTACTGTTTACTATTTACAAGTTGTTTACTTACTTTAGTTACTATTTGCTGTTTACTATTTACTAGTTACTGTTTTTTACTTCTATAGTTATTATTTACTATAGACTACTTAATAGTTACTATTTACTACAGTTACTTTTTACCAGTTATTTGTTTAGTGTAGTTACTATTACTAGTAGTAACTATTTATTATTGATTTATTAACTATGGTTAGTATTTACTAAATAGTTACTATTTAGTAGTTATTTATTTACTAGCTACTGTTTAATAGTTTACTAGTACCTATTTACTACTTTACTATTCAGTTGTTACTTTCTTATTTAACTTTATATTCTTTGCTTTATTCATTAATTATTAATTATTTAACTATAATTAAACACAAGTTTCTATTCACTATTTTCATTTCCAAACAAAATTCACTTGTTCCAAAGGAATGTTTTATTTTCCATATGTAGAGGAAGGAAAAAGAGGGAAAAATTCAAATAATGCTAGACAGAATTGCAGACAGGAGACGCCAAAGGTGTCGCGATATGAGTTTCGCTGTTTTATCATATATGAGGTTTAACGGTGCACGCACAATGCATTTCTCCTCGCGTGTATGATAAATAAGTGTACATTTGTACACTTATATATGTACATATATAAATACATATATACATATATATATATATATGTATATACCTACCGCGCCGCCGATTGCTCAATCCCACATGTGCGTGGGACTGACCACACGGACCGCTTGCGGACGGGTTACAGTTAACTTGATAGCGATGACCATGCGATGATTGTCGGTGCTCTACCCGCGATCGAGAGACCGCGAAAATAAAATATTGGCCTCGCTCGAAAATAATTGGATGATCCAGACGCCTGGAGGCTGTGCATCGGTTGGCAGGGAAAAACCTGAACATCAGGATTTGTTATCTGGAGACGAGAATAGGGCGGAGGGGAACTTTAAGTCTAATACGATGCCAATAGCTACGCAGTATACCACCCCACGTAATCGTTCGAGAAAATGGTAAAGATTGTAGGCGAACGAGTAAAGAGGAGAGAGAGAGGGGGGGGGGAGATACTTAAAGATCAGATACTTCAGAGCGGTGAAAAATTTTTCAAAAAAAGAAAATATTGTGTAGAGTGTCTCTTCTTTTTTTTTGCCTCTATCCCTTATGCGCTTGCCACGCTATTAAGGTAATAAGTAATAGAACAAGGATTTTGTTTATAGAGAGAGAAAAAATGATGCATGACTATACTACCGAGAGAATTGAGAATTTATTACACCTATTGGATTTTCTACTCCTAAAATCCTAAAATGATCAAAAAAAAACCTAATAGGTAAAATAGGAAATCTAATTTTATCACTAGTTTTGGAATGAATTTTGAGAAAAATTTGTCCTATTTGATTTTAATATAACCACAGTTGTTAGGAAGACTTTATAAAAAGAAAAATCTGAATTCCTCAACAATAATCAATTAAAACCGAATTCAATACCAAACCTTCCTTTTCCATTTTAAAAAACAAAATTCAACTCTGAGTTGATTTTGCATTTATACCCCATTTAGCTTTAAATACGAGCAGTACCACTTATCTCTGGTAACTTTTTTGGTGGATTAAGTGCGATATCACGTAATCGTCGAATAAATTGTGCTTTTATCAGCAGCTCTCCCTCCTCTATTTTTTCTTTTTTTTTTTTTTTACTTATTTTCACGAGTACTTCTGCTAAAGTTAGAATCTCGTATTAATCATTTTTTCTTCTTATTTTTAATATACTTTTCCGCATAGAAAAAGGGCAGGGGAAAAATTTTTTTTCCTGTATGTAGAGAGGATGGGTAAAGAATTAAAATGGAAAACTTCTTATCTGTGCAGATTTCTGTAATAAACGTAAAATGCTCACTGGGATTTTTAATTAAAGAGGAAAAAAAAAACGAGACTTTCTCTTTATTTGAAAGATGGCAAATCCTGTGAACATTAATTTCAGTAATCATCAACTCTTTTAAATGACATGGTGATTATTCTTCTTGTTTGTAATAAAAGCTTGTCATGGGGGGGGGGGTAGGAGAAAATAAAATGAGAAAAAGTAAAGGCCGCGAAATAAGCCTGAGCAGCACACACGTGTAATTGAGTCATGAGTTGAACTAATGACTTAAGTGCTTCAGTAATTCCATAAGATTTAACTCGTTAAGTTTCTCCTCGTGGTTCAATTATAAGGGAAAACAAGGGAGAGAAGGGTTTAGTTTTTGATACAGATAAACCGGTGTAATCGACACTGTCATCTTTAATTTTCTCCTAGTTCTTCATTAACAGACTCTACATTAATGAAGATGACTCTTTCAATTTATTAAATAAGCCAAGTAATTTGCCAAAAAAAAACGAAAAACAACAACAAAAAAACTGATGATCGACAAAATAATTTAATAATTAAATTTTCCGTTTAAATGAAAATTTTGAAGAAAAATTTATTTTACTTTCTTAACTAATATAAAAATGTCAACGATTTCTTTGTTTTTTAATGTGAAACAAAATGTATCCAGAGAGAATGATAAGACGGTTGCATAAAGTTTTGCACGTATGGAGGACATGTTAGTTTTTTTTATCTAGTGTTCACTATTCAAAGATCGTCGCCTTTTCTGTGTATTTTTACTAGTGTAAAATTCCTTACAAAGTTGCTAAATGCCAGAGAGACATTTTTTTCCCCTTCCTAACACAAAAGAAGTAGCGAGGAGCGAACAAAATTTCATTAACGGTTAGGAACTTTGGGTATGCATATCAAGTGCATTGTGAAAGAGGAAAAAGTAAACGTCATTTTGTTAAAGAAACAATTGGAAAATGAGTCACGAGACTGTGAATGAAAAATATACAGAGAGAAATGCATTTATTATTTCAAATATTTAAATTTCCAGTTTGACTTTTTTTACGTTTTCATTATTATTTTTTGAAAACGAAAAAAAATTTACTATTACTTTTTTCTTAATTTTCAATTTTGTTATAAATTAAAACTTTAGAAACTTTATTTATTAGGTGTGTATTTTGTAATATTTTTCTTTATTAACTTTACAGAAAGTTGGAATTTTTAAATTGGATTGTCATTAATAAACTTGAAGTTTTAACTAAAAGTAAAGATAAAGTTATAAAAATCAGGCAAAATAATAAAATCAACGTGGTGTTTGAGACATTATTTTGTTTAATCGTGCAAAAGTAACGAAAAAAAAAAAAGTTAAGTCTCTACTTTATAAGACTTTAAGATCTATCCTTAAGCAGAGAAACCTCGTTTGTCTCAAGTAGTTTTCTAGAAAACATTTTAAAAACTTTTTTTTGCTCACGTCTTATTCAACTTGTTATCCTGAAGAATTGGACAATTTAATTTATAATATCACAGGATTTAAAAAGTTGATTAGCACAAAATCCTCCTATTGTTTGGTTTCTTTTGTTGTTTATTATTTTATAATTTATCATTTTATCATATTTGCTATTCTTCACTTTATTTATTTCTATTTATAATTTTTTTACTTCATTTTATTATTTCTCTATTTACTATTTTATTATTTGTTATCATTATTTTATTACTTGCTATTTTCTCCATTATTCGTTATTTATATTTATTATTTTTTGCTTTATTTTACAATTCTTGTATTATTCATTTTTTTGTTATTTATTATTATTTAATTTTATTATTATTTAATTATTCAATAATTTTACAATCACTTTTAAATAATTTTTTACTATTTTTTCAAATACTTTTTATTTTTATTTTTAAAACTTTTTATTCAATAATTATTTTATTTTCTTATTTTCTAATTAGTTTTTCAATTTTTGCAATTATTTCCCTATTTGTTTTTTTTTAATTTTTTGTATTTATTTATTTTATTTTTATTTTATTCAATTACAATCTTACTCGGGTTCAGAAAATATGAATGAATGAATGAATGAATGGAAAAAAACTAATACCAATTTATTATATTACCGTTGTTAATAAAATTTTCTTTTTTGTATTTTAATAATTTTTTCACAAATGTCATTCAGAAATTCCAAATTGTTTTTTTTCCTTCTTTTTTTTCTGAAAAATTGTTTCACAGACTAATAATAATTTGTCACTGATTGCGGGAGTGGAAGTAGATTCAAAGAAAAAGAGTGAAAAAAAAAATTGTTGTAGTCATGGGATTTAAATCGTGAAGTTATTTTTGAAGTGTTACAAACAACAGTTTCCTGAGGGGTGATTACAGTGGAGAACATTTCCGTCGCCCACGGTATCATAGCTAATGACCAGCGCCCTTGCCCGACCTGGTCTCAGTGATCATGCATGTGTCAGCTCAGAGAGATGTGAACGACCTTCTATCGGAGGTGACGTAAATATTACACGCTCGTTAACAGGAGTGAACGCCCGCAGGTGTAGAAACATGTTGTTTCACTCACCGTGGGTCAAACTCGAGAGTAATTAAGTTTTAGCTACATCTCCAAACTCAAAATAACTTATGTTGTGACACATACAATTTTCGAAAATATACTGTCAATTTTTCGTTCAATGCCGTATTGTATTCCAAATCAAACGAGATTTCAAATCTTTTTCATTTTCTTCATTTTTTTCCTCTTTCTTTTTCCACTGAATATTTCTTTTTCTTATATACTTGATATTACTTTTAACAACTTCCGCGTCTTTTGGCTTCAGTTAATGAGCTGAAGATTACAGAGTTTGCTCAGGAAATTTTTACAGCAGTATTAGCCACGCGAAAAAAGCACGAAGAGCATTAAAGTAAAGCATTAAAAATTAAACATAACTTAAATGATGCTGCTACTAGTAGCTCGAGAGAGAAGAAGAGAGGGAGGAAAAAATAAAAAAAGGGTCCATTAAATAAAAAAGAAAAAAAGGTGCGTTGATTGGTAGAGAAGAAAGATTTTTTTTCCACACCCATTTAAAATCAATCACTTCTATATATAGCGAAATGTGTAAAGTATCATTTGCAGAAGTTGTAAAATTCGTATCAGTCATAAACATTCGCTTAATGATACTTATTCTACTTATGCTCTTGGAAAAACTTTTTAACAATTGCCTTATACAACACAATTTATGGATGACGGTATATAGTTTACTTATATAGTTGCGCATCTTTCAATTTACTTGCGTTCGAAAAAGTAAAATGGAGAGAGAGAGAGAGAGAGAGCGAGAGAGAAAAAGAAGAAGTGATACATTAAAAACGATAATCATAAAACAACAAAACTTTGGGTGGGGATGAGAATATATAACGAAAAGTCAGCATTAAAAATGATACGGTGTTGGCTCCTGAGAAAAGTGATCTCGAAATATAAAATTTATTGCATTAAATTGCAAATTTCTCTGAATGTGCTACCTTTAAAAGACTCATTTACGGCTGTAAAATTCAAGATATGCTCTGTAAACGCAAGTATAATGATACATTGTATCCTTGTGCTTTAACAACTCTCACAATGAAGTGTTACTTTTATTAGATGATGATGATGATGATGCTTTCTGCCTTTATTTCTATTACCTTATTTCGATTTTGCTGTTTTTAACACACAGTTTTCAAGATTGTTCAATTTTCCATTATTGTTCGGAAAAATCCCAATCTTTGACTATGGAAGAAAAGGGGAAAAAATTGGTACTTTTGAAGCAAAATCGAGCAGAGCAAAAATTTACCATTTGAAGAAAAAGCTGGAGAGAAGGTAATTGGAATAAAAGGGAAAAAATTCGGAAATTTAACTTTGGAGTACCAGTTTTTTGGAACAGAAAGCACACACTGGGTCTGAGAGACCTATTTTTCAATGCTCCATTACTTCCAAACGAATCATCTAATCAACTTGGAAAAAATATCTAAATATTCTTGGAACATTGTAGAAGGAGTTCTCAACTTTAAACATTACCGGAAGAAATTTTAAGTATTACAGGAAAAAAATCAGAATCTGAAGGACCCAGTGTTTGTCCCTTCGGGTCGGAATAAAAAATGTAGATTAGAAAATAGAGACAAAAAATTAGAATTCAAAAATTGTCGAACTATTAACTAAGGAAATTATTTGCAGATAAATTGTGGGTCTGACAGACCGAGTGTGCACTTATAAAAGAAAATCTCTTCAAATCTCATTCAAATTAAACGAAAAATAAGTTTCCATTGTACATATTTGCTCGCGAGTAATTGGATTTTCGGTGCTTGAGGTTTGTCCACCTGGACAGGTTAGATGCGTCGTGAACTTTAAAGGCAATAAAATGAAGGCAATAGCTCTCGCTTGAGAAGAAACAAAGAAAACAATGTCAAGGTTTTCACTTTGGTCGTAAAGGAAAATAAAAAAATAAAATAGTGTCTGTACGTGGAGAGAGAGAGAGAGAGAGAGAGAACGTAACTCGATACGGTAGCATGCCTGAAGACAGCAACATAAGGTTTCACGCGCCGTTCGCCTTTACTGAGGAGATTCACCTGTCTGATATGTCCTGCGATCATCCCATGTTGTCCCGCAGAGGTTCCAACGATTCACTGTCGCTAATCACAAGGAGCACGTGAGGGAATCAAAGTGTTTTGTGATTTTTCACCTGAACATTGCCACTAACCGATAAATCTATAGGTGTAACAACACTTTGTTTCGTATCACCCCCATGGGAAGAGGGAAGGGGAGGGGAAAGACAGACATGGAACACATGGCCTTGCAATTCCCGAGAGACGTGACAAAGAGAGGTAAAATCAAAAAGGGTTACAATTGATATCAACCTGTATGAAAATTCTTCTATTATTCAGATTCTATTTCCTCTCATGACAAAAAATTCAAAAATAGGTAGAAAAAGATTAAAAGATTGATTTTTTTCGAGTTTTTCAATTACTGGAAAAATATTGCTTACGAGAGAAAGAGAGAGAGAGAGAGAGAGAGAGAGAGAGCAAAATTGACATAATTACGAATTTTATTATCTTTATTCAATCATTTTTCATTTCACACCCACAACAATTTTTATTTCCACTTTATTGTTATTTTATTGCTATATCATTTTATAAATGATTATTACTGAATTTATATTTTATTTATATTTTTTTTTTTTTTTGAAAACTCCTGCAGTTGAAATTATATATGACAATCACTTTTTTTAATACTTCGTTATTTAGTTATAAAATGGAGAAATAAACAAAAATTGCACACGATAATATCAATTTTGTTATTTGGAAAATTTATTAATGGTATATAAACAAATGTTGGGCATAATTTATTTATCGTTATATAGACGTTTTACAAATATATATCTGCGACTGGTTCTTTTTCTGTGAGAAAAAGAAAATTTATTTACTGACTAAACATAATAAGGAAGCAAAATTGGTCATGAAAAGAACATTAAATACGATTCACAGTTAGTTTATATTTCAGCTACCTGATTTGCTCCATTATTTTTCCATTTACTTCTTAGTATATTTCAGCAAAAAGGCGTGCAATGAAAAATTAAATTCAATCTTCATTTGAAGGTCTTTATTAAATTTCTTTATTTTTCCAATTCACTTGGAGAACATTTTTTTTTAATTTCCTCTTATAAAGTCAAATCTATATATTAAATGAGAAAAATTTTTTTTTTTTATTTAACAAATTAATTAGAATGTAATTATTAATAGTGATTTCTTCAATTTGTCAAAACCAATACAAAAAAAAAATCTTCCAAAAAAAAAATTTGATTTAGTCATATTTAAGATTTTTGTGATCACTGAATTTTTCTTTTTGGTCCGTCTTGGAAAATATCCCCCCCCCCCCCAAAGAAAACGCTCCCATTGTGTAAAATAATTTCTGTAATTTCTCAATTGCGTACAGAGGCATAATAACAAGATGAGACTGAAGTAACGTGGCCTTGAAAAGTCCTTGAAGCGAATTAAGAATACAAAGGACAAAGTATAATTACGAGAGAATTGCAGGATGCTTTGAAATCGAATTTCTCTTGTTACAAGAAATAAATATCACAAAAGGCAAAAATAAACATCTCGTTACGTTTGATTCATAGTTATGATGATTGATTTGATTCGAAGAAATTTGATTGAAATATTTCTCGCATTTTTTTGTTGTTGTTGCTTTTTTTTTAGTTTATTTCGGATTGTAATAAGTACTTTGGTGGTCTGGTATCCGGTGGGATAATTAAAAGGCACTGAGACCGTAACTTGAAGACAACCAGGTATAGACTAGAGAAAATGTTACCGAAGAGAGAGAGAGAGAGGACGCGAGAGTCCAGGAAGCGTGACTAACGACTTCATAGATCCTCCTGTGTCCAGGACTTTGAGATCGCTCTGCCATTGCTTGGGTACACATATCCCTCGCGAGCATTTTTTTCTCTATTCGGTACGACCCTTATTCGATGACGACGAAATAGGAGAAACGGCAGGTCTCATTATGCAGATTGCCCTTGTGTATTGCAAAGACGTGGATATCTAATCGGATCAAAATGTGGGAAAAGGAGAGGTCGGTATGGTATATATATATATATATATATACCAACGGTCCCCCTAGTATCGAGTTATCGAATGTAGCCCGTATAACTGTAGCAACTGCAGCGAACCGGCCACTAGCCTTGTACGATTGTTTACTGTAGTTAAACCGCGGAATGCAAGTTTGCAACTAAATTGGAGTTGGTAACGTGAAAACTCTTCCTCATCGTCCCTGCTTTCAATTGCCTCAATAAAGGGCGTAGGTCTCTCTCTCTCTCTCTTTTCTTCATTCTCACTGTTATCGTCAGTTTTCATCATCTCCATTGATATTGTACTTATCTATTTGTTTATATTATGTATTTTAGTCGTGAACTTTTTGTGTAGATCGCTCGAATTTGATCAGCGTCTCTTCTATTCACATGTCGTCCAGAAACCGGTGCTGCTTGGGAAAAAAATCCGTTTTGATAACATTCAACGGATTCGAGTTCCTGTTTTGTCTTTTTCAAAGTACCGCTCTCGCATTATAAACCTGCTTTCGAGCACATTTGACCGTTACTGAGACTCACAATCAGTCTTTTCTGTTGATGATAATTACATTTTCTAGGCAGTGATTAATAATTTAATTAAGATAGGAGAGGAATTTTTATCGCCAGTTTTGGCCCAAGGTGACGAGTGTAGAAATTAATCTTGTATTTAATTAGTGGATTACATTTTAAAGTCAGTATTGTCCCAATTTTCATTGCCAATATTGGCCCAAGGTGGCGAGTGTAAAAGCCAATTTTCAATTCAATTTGTGGATCAACTCTTAATGCCAGTTTTGACTCAATTTTCATCGCCAGTATTGGCCCAAGGTGGCTAGTGTAAAATCCAATTTTTAATTCAATTTGTGGACCAACTCTTAATGCCAGTTTTGACTCAATTTTCATCGCCAGTATTGGCCCAAGGTGGCTAGTGTAAAATCCAATTTTTAATTCAATTTGTGGACCAACTCTTAATGCCAGTTTCGACTCAATTTTCATCGCCATTATTGGCCCAAGGTGGCGACTGTAAAAGCCAATTTTCAATTCAATTTGTGGACCAACTCTTAATGCCAGTTTTGACTCAATTTTCATCGTCAGTATTGGCCCAAGGTGGCTAGTGTAAAAGCCAATTTTCAATTCAATTTGTGGACCAACTCTTAATGCCAGTTTCGACTCAATTTTCATCGCCATTATTGGCCCAAGGTGGCTAGTGTAAAAACCAATATCGATTTTCAAACATTGGCATTGGTTTACAAAGCAATACTGGCCCGATCTTAGACCAATATCTTAGACCAATACTGGCCCGATCTTAGCAACAATACTCCCAACATTGGCCCAATCATAGAGACGGAAAACATTTCCGAATTGTAGTTACTTTGTGTACACGTCCCGAGTGTTTTTGCATCTCGAGTCTCTCTTTCTGATGGATGAAACAAGTTTCGCATCAAGACCTCAGATCTTTCTCTGCGAGATTGAGCAATTCTTTCGTTTTTAACGGTCAACATTTTGAAAAACAAAACACGCATTTCAGCGTGAAAGGGTCATCGTCCATCAGAAAGAGAGAGAGAGAGAGAGAAAAAGAGAGCACCGGAAACATTTCGCATCATCTTGCGAATTATATCATCACAACCCACACTTTGAGGCCAGGTACCACAAAAAATTCACCGGGCTATCGCATAACTTGTTAAATGAGATGAGAGGCCAAGAACGCATTGTGCGAGGAAAAGAGATGCTGATAAAGGTGCCATTTGCGAAATTGTTATGTTCCCCCTCAGTTGCGATTGCTTTTACGTCCTCGAAAATGAAGTTTTAAGTGGCTACACTGCTCAGGTGGTTCCGTTAGTAAGAAGAAGAAGAAGAAGAAGTAGCAAAAGAGAAAAAAAGAGAGCGAGAGAGAGAGAGAGACCCTTGAGACGACAGTTTCAAACCTGAGTGGAAGTGACGTGCCAGTATGTTACATCTTTTTAACCTCCATACCCGGTTGCACCGTTTGCAAATATTCAAATGGCTCCACTAATGGACCCCTTTCCACGAGACGTTCCGTTCGGTCTTGCATCAAAGTGCTTGTGCTCTGTATATAGCGCGCGGGGGTCGAGCCGCGAGCTTGGCAAAGGAGCATCCATCTTCCCTCCTCTCACTCTCTTTCTCTCCCACAGCCCAGACCAACGTAAACGGTAGACCCGAAAATTACGGACTAACGGAAAGTCTCCGCCCCCTTCCCTTCGCTGGTCGTTGACTCTTTCCGCGTTCTCACTATACATATATATAGATATAACGATCCCCCGTCGGGTTGTATTCAATGCGAAAACCCGATTTATATAGTTATCGGGTGGGGAGAGAAAACTTTCATTATTCCTGACTGTCTCTAGTTCAATTTACTCCCTTTCTGTGGGGGATGGGGGCGAAAAAAAAAAAATACGCCAATTTTCGGAACCACCTTTTTTACTCATTTATCAACCTATCACCCACACTGTGCGAATAAAAAAACGACTTGAGGAATTCATTTTCAAAATACCAATCATGCTTTTTTGTTTCACTATGGGAAGGAAATCTCTGCTGATCGGTAAAAAATTTGAAGTAAATTCCGTGGATAAATGCTCTGAGAAATTAGTTAGTTTTTATAATTCTCACCTCATTTTTTCTTTATTATTTACTACGCACTTTATTTTCCACTTTCCCACTCCATTCCTACTTTCTTTTTAGAAATTTCGCACTTTTCGTTAACTAATTTCCTTCTTTCTTTTTACTTCCTATTCTCTAATTTCCTACTGATGAAACTTTCAACTCGCTATTTTTTACTTTTCTACTTCTTATTTCAATATTCTGATCTTACTTCAAATTTCCCACTTTTTACTGATTGATACTTCTTATTCCAAACTTCCTACTTTGGAATTGAAATTAAAAATAATAATTATCAAGTGGAAAGACGAACGTAAAAAGTAAAAATTTACCACATTTTTCCAACTACCATAAATTTTAATACACGCAAGTTTCTTGATTGATTTTCAATTATTATTAATGTACCAAAATGTATGGAGCATAAAACAGTTTTCTACGATAATCAAGATAAAAATCATAATAAAAATTAATGAGAATAAATAGGCAATAATTTAAGAGAGGTGATTTATTGGTCGACTTTTAAAAATAATAATTAAATTTCGCGGCTACTATGTGTATAAAATGCAAGCAATAATTATTGATATAAATGAAAATATTTTAGTCGGTGCCAGTAAATTAAAAAATTGGAGTCTGACACAACAGTTTATTAACTCGTAAATTCTTTTTTATTGTTATAAACAATTTCAGAATGATTTACACTACAGGCAATATGTATTTATTTAGCGAAACAATGCTTCATGTAGGATTTTTATTTTATTACTTATATTCAATTCATTTCATTGTTTAATCCATGTAATCCTACATTCATTTAATTTATTTAATCCAGTTTCATTTATTAACTCTAAACTAGTAAAATTTTTCAACTAATTTAAATTGATGACTTACTTTTCGCTTCTGAATTAGTTAAATTTTACCAAAAGTAAAAAAAATTTCTGCTAATTTATTAATAGTAAATTTTAACTAATTCAAAAGGAAAAAATCAGTTAATGATTTAAATTAGTTAAAATTTTCACTAATTCAGATTTAGAGAGTAATAAACAAATATTTAGCGAAAATCGCACAACTTAAGATTTATTATTATAGGTTTTATAATTTACCTTTTTGAGGACCAATTGGTAACAGAAACAATTTTTTTCACGACGTTCCATATTTTCCAGAAATTATTAAAAAGAAAAAAAACAGCACTCACCTGAAACAAAAAATTTTTAATTGATTAAAATTAAATTTTTTGCTCGATACAATCGAGCGAAAATAAAATAAGGAGTTAAATTTTTGATTTACAAATTTATCAAATCTTGTTAATTTAGAAAAATTATAGCATATATTTAATTAATTAATATAATTTAAACAAATGCAATTGGTTAATTTATAAACTGTTGTGAGAAAGTTCTGAATCGAGAAAAAAAAATTTTGTATTTTTCCGATTCGATATCTATATGAAAACGGTTAATTCTCTTCAAAGTCGGAAGATAAATACCAAAAAAAAAAAAGAGGGGCTGCAGTGACATTTTTCCTGGGTGAACGAGCCACATGAGAGCAATCGAATCACCGAGTGTGATAAACGGTACATCTCATTGGGACTTTTAATTTTAACGAATGCAGGTAATGAAGAATCATCATGTTACGTGATCGCAAACTTCACTTTGATGCGCTGTGCCGTTTATCAATGTTTTCAATCGACTCCCTCGCTGGGAAGAAGTGATGCGATCTCTCTCTTTCTCCTCGAGGAGGAGGCTGCATTTTGACCTTTACTTCTGAATCCATCTCTCATCGACGCAATATTGAGCTACCGCGGAAGTCCAAAGTGCGTGAAGTGGCCGCCATTTATTGCCCAAGGTGAAGCTAAATTACCGCTCGGTTGTTTACGAGAAAAAAAGGAGAGAGAGAGAGAGAGAAAGAGAGAGAGAAAGAGAGAGAGAGAGATTGCGAGGGCAGAACGCAAAATTCCCATCGTAACTGAAGCGTTGCCATTTTTGGTATGCGCAGAATTAGTAACGGTACCAACACTCTAGGTTACTGATACTTCTCTCAGTTTATAAAGGCATTTAGCAAGCGATTCAACATCAAGTGGCGAAGATTGTGATGTTCTTCGACTCCGCAAAGGTGTATAATTACGAAGACGAGCGGACACGCGAGTCACCGCCCCCGCTTCTGTTCTGTCGCGCGACAAACTACTTTCGAAGGTCACGTCTTCGACACACTGAACTCATCATCAAAGAACGTGTTGGCTCAATTCAAAATCTTTATACCTAGTCAGAACGTTCAAAAAATCATTTTTTGGTTATTGTACAAAAAAAAAATTCAAAAATTATCGAAAAAGTGGTATTTCTTTCCAAGTAATCATTGGCGTTTCTTCAAAAATGATCCATAAGAAAAAAAAACCAACTGATTCGATTTTAACCAGCTTAACCTGTTCCAGCTTTAACCTGTTCGGAAGATAATTAAATTACCTGTACAACGATGGATTATTGATTAAAATCGGAAAAGAAATGACCGAGTTATGTAAGTTTCCTAGTTTTCCTAATTCTTTATCACATCAGTGAATATGGATGTAGACGTGAAGAAAAATAGAAAAAGATTCTTTTTCGACACATCACTGAGAGGGCAGATTACATTCGCGATTAGTGTCTGAACTGGTAGAGATGATTATCATGATCTGATGGCATGCAGCGAGGAAACGTTTCCATCAACAAGACATGCGTGGGCAGTGGTTTGATATCAAACCCCATATATTCAGGAAAAAGACAAATGGAATAGAGTACCGCAAACGATAATTGTTACGAAAATCCGTGTAGGTGGATGAGAGGAGAGTTTGATAAAGAGGAAGGAGGAGAGATATCTACTCGAATCGAATTACCACCTCGTACTTGAATTGCGCCCATTTGTGTCGGTTCATTTTCTCTCACTTGAAATTGCAAACTGTATTATATAATTGCCAGATATAGACCACAAATGGAAGGAGAGAAGGGCCTGGAGTACTGGGCAAAGAGAGGTTTTCTGCAAAATTATCGGAAGCTTATAGACGCAATCACGCGTTTAGCGGCTAGTAAATTACCACGGAATCAGTCGAAGCGATTACACACTGTTCAGCATTCGTCCGTTATGTAGCCGCGTACATACGGACGAGTACGCTACTGATTGTCAGGAATGCAGTTGCCCACATGATTTAACGGGAGAACTGCATCAGATTATGCACATGTTGACAAAGTGACGGACAGGCAACCGCACGATCAGTGATAATTCTGGACCAGAGGTTCTCAAAATCTAGTTCAAACCGAGCATCAGGAAGTGTTTTCTTATTTAAGGGCAAATTGAAGAGAGGGGTTCAATTTACACCTTATTTCTTCTGCTTTGAAAGATATTATCAATGGCATCATCACTAGTCTCGTAAAATCGTTGCCATGTTGTAACACCTTTAGCTTATATATCGTAATTTCAATTTCATTTACGACTCGCTCGCTTGCTTTTTATGACGCTAAAAGCTAATTAGATTACTGTAAGATAAATCATGCTTGTCGCCAATCATCAAACGCCAATTTAACAGATGATCGGCTGCTTAATGAAGTGATCAATGCATCAGCTATTAAGCATCTGTCAGGGACATTGTTGGCGTGAAAATTTAATCTGAATTGTCCTCTATATGCTACTTGGAGTGGCATATTTATGATGGTCCAAATTGTCTATTTAACAATTATTATTTATTTCTGCGTTCCTAGTTTTCAATTTCTAATGCAGTGGAATTTCGCAAGCATACAGATGCGTAAATACACTACAAGTTGTTTTTGAAAAAACTATTCTTTACAATAGTGTAAAATATTGCATTAGTGGAACTAATTTCGAAATCGATAGTGAATTTTCAGATACAATTACAATTTTGGATTATTTTACCCTTCGATTTTGGTAAAATTTGCCCCTAATTTCGACTATATTTACATATAGAGATAATTACAATTTAGTTGGAGCGGCTTTAATTAAAGCTACTTTCGGTTAATTTTCAGTTATTATAATTTTATCCAGTGATGATTATATAATATAGGTAATGAAATTATGTACCTCGTGAAATTTTAAACATCAGAAATAATGAAATTTCACCAAAGATTATTTCAAACAGTTAATGTAATTTCCAACATTGACAGATTTGAAAATATCAAACAATTATTGCTTTCCACCTTTTTGGCTTAATATTTTTAAAGTTCTGTTCCAAATGAAAAAAAAACGTGATGGCAAACTGTAACGTGTAACGAATTTATGGAGCTTGAGATTGAAATGTTTACAATGGCAAGTAAAACTCAAGAAAACAATTGAAACAAAAAGCACGAACGAGAGGTAGTCTGAAAGGAATTAAGAAACAAACGTTTGCGAAGGTGTAAAGTAAGAAAAGCGAGAGGTGTTAATAGACTTTAGCACACTTTATGGTTCTAGTTTTCTAGTATAACTACGCGCGAACATTACAAAATAGAGTTTTATTCCTATTTCCCATTTGTCTGTGTTGATATAAATTTAATTCCCCCTGGACTTATAAACAGATCCTTATTTTCTTTTTCTCAAATATTTAACACACCACGTTTTTCCATATATCTCTTGTTTACCAAATTTGCCAATTTTTTTCATTTGAATTTATTGTCTAAAGTTTTTCTTTTTCTTTTTTGTCTTTGACAGCAGGTGAAAAACAAAAGTCCCTTTATTTCAAAAGCACACATTCAGTAGAGAGACAAGATACACATGTTTGATATATTGTTTTCCCCCCCTCGACGAGAAGTGAAAATGGAAAGTTTCGTTGATTTCGTTGAATGGAAAAGTAAACAGGAAATAATTTGCGAAAAATTTCATTTTTATTTCCAAGTCAAGGAAAGATTGGAAAAATTGGGTGTAATATTTTCACTTTGACTTCGAATATTATTTTCACAGAAAATTGAAGCTAAAATCAAACTGGGAAAATCAAAATTTGATTCGAAGTCAAAATCAAAGTTAACATCGAAGTTAAAACGGTAAAATCAAACTTAAATACTAAGTTAAAATCGTTAAATCAAAGTTAAAATCGAAGTCCAAATCAAAATTAAATTCAAAGTTAAAACCAAGATGAAAATCGAAGTCAAAATCGGAAAATCAGAGCCAAAATGGAAGTTTCAATAAAAATTAAATTGGAAGTCAAAATAGAAACCAAGATCAAAATCGAAATTAAAATCGGAAAATCAAAGTTAATATCAAATTTTAATTTTAAAATCAAATTTTAATTCCAAGCCAATATAAAAATGAAGGTCAAAATTAAATAAAAAAAAAAATTGCACTCCGTTTTATGGCTTATAAATTCAGTACATTTTAGAAATTGTTTCAAAAGCTAAATGGAAAATATGCAATTGAAGAAAATAGAAAATTCATTGATTCAAAAAGTTCGCCCTGTTGACCACACACACACTCTCTGTTCCTTTTGCCACCAAAGTAAAAAAGTACACTTATATATATTGGGGGACGTTCGCGTATTTCGCTTGCAATTTCAAACTACACTTATATCACCCGTCATTCCCGATATAGTAGTGAGCGAAACTCTCGTAGCGAAGTGAAATTTCACCGAAAATGCCATGTTTCGGAAAATTAATGGTGTGTGCAGTGAAAATAAAGTGCGCCCCGCAGGAGAAGCGAAAGGAAGGAGAGTTTGTGCTCCGATCCTAAAGAAGGCAACCCAGTAGTTGTTGAGGATATGCGTGTCGGGATTTTCGTCTTCTGGAAAAGCAGTAGGCGGAGGGGGGGGGGAGGGGGGGGCAACGTAACTGCGTTTAGTAAACACAACAGTAAGTTACGTCGTGTGGCAAACGACTCCTCCTGTGACAAAACAAAGTTTGATACGTGTTCACGAGAACCCTGCAGCTTCGTGGCTCCTTTTATAGTGCGCCTAGAGCGCCTGTTTACCCGGAAAAGCAATTACGGTCTGAACGTAACCGCCACCCATATCATCGCCCACTTTTCCCATATATATATACCAACATACAAGCACACACAATTTTCCCACTTTAATCCAATTCTTTTTTTTTTTGTTTTTTTCTTCCCTCGACGCTTTGTAATTAGCACGTGTCCGCTTTGCGATGCATATAAATATCCAGCCAAAGGCGCTGCTCATGACTAGAAAAACTTGTCGGAATTAAAATATCACACTGAAATAGTGAGAGTGAGAGAGATAGAATGGATGCTATGCTCTTTTTTTATGGTTAATCGTAGGATTAGTCCCTCTTGAAGAAAATTTGTTCAAGTTCAAGCGGATCTTAAAATTAAATCTCTTGTTTAGATTCCGAATTTTTGATGATCCAAAAGTTGTGAACGTTCAAATGAACGAATATTTTTTTATATAAATATTTCCAAGAATTTTTAACTGCAATAAAAGGAAAAAATGTAATTTAAACATTTTGAAACTTTGTAATTTGGTTTTGAATAGATTTCGGAAAATTACAATAATAATAATTAATCTTGAAGAAGAAATAAATAAATTTCGTTCATTTGAACGTTCGGAACTTTAGGAACATAATTTTTGAAAAAATTTTAAGTAAAGAGGTTATTAACATCTTTTTGTCTAAACGATAAGAGATCTAAATTGGTTTATTACTTTTTTTATCTAATTTCCTACTTTACTCACAATTTCGTTTTAGTATTATAAAAAAAGGTAACAAATAAAAGTAATAATAAAAAATAAAAAAGTCAAATTTGAATTAGTAAAAATTTTAACTATAATTTGAATTAATAACAAACTGACGTTTTGCTTTTGAATTAGTTAAATTTTAGTAATAAATTTTGTCATTAATGGAGAATTGAAGTTTTTGAAAATTTTGATGAATTGTTGAGAGTACAGTTATGTTGTCTGAACCGTAAACATTAAATTATGAGCGAAAGAAATTTTGTAGCTTGAAATCATTGTATTGTGATTTTTATTACATTGATGTTCAACGGGTATATTTAATTTCCCTGTGTATATTTATAAAAGGACATTGACCATGTCATCTTTTTTCCACATCACATAATAGTCGACTCATTCATCATATTATTGTTACAAAGAAACCTCTCCTCACTTCTCTTCTCTTCTTTCTTCAAACTTTTCATTTTCAGGATTATATAATTTTGCCATTTTACTTTATTATTATCATGACTTCCTCTTCCTCGTTTAATGCGCACATCCCTCAATTACATGACGACAAAAGTATAAATTGGAAGACAATTCTTTTTCAATGCAAAATAATAATAATAATAATTTAGTTTCTTTTTCTTTAATTCAAAACAAGTGTCTGGTATATAAATTGTAGAAACATTTTTCCACTTAGTAGTGAGTCTCGCTCTGTAAAGTAGAAAAAAAATATATATATGTAAATTTTTTTCACTTTTCCCTCCTTCTAAGCATGTAACCGCTAATTTTGTTTTTTTCTTTCACTAATGAGAATTTTACCTTTATGAGAATTTATGAGAATGTTTTGACCTTTGTGAGAATTTGTCACGTCAGACTCAATATTGCATTTACCACTTGTACAGAAATTATTCAAATTTGTAAAGTTTCCTGCTGCTAAAACTGAGAGTTTATTAATTATAGCAAAATTACTAGAATTGTCCGACTAAAAACTGATTTAACTACTGTAATCTTAAACTTACAAAAAGTTGTAAGGTGTGACTAGAATCGTTGTTACTACTGACAGTAATATTTACAACATTT
Source organism: Leptopilina clavipes (assembly GCA_001855655.1). Classification (NCBI taxonomy): domain Eukaryota; kingdom Metazoa; phylum Arthropoda; class Insecta; order Hymenoptera; family Figitidae; genus Leptopilina; species Leptopilina clavipes. The sequence continues at coordinate 34,517 of JUFY01028246.1, read as the reverse complement.
TGTCTCTACTCTCTGACTTATGTTTCCTTTTTCCACGTATTTAAAAACTTGACGAATGAAAACTTTGAAAAGTCTGACTAAAGACGATTTTTACTACTTATACTGAAATTTATCGCAGAATTGACTTCTGAATATTGGTTCAAATCTATTAGAATTTGTGTAAAATTTTGACTTGCTGAAATTACCATTTACTACTGACAAAAAAATTTAATTTTTAAGAGTTAAAAAAGTTGTCTGACTAAAAGCGATTTGCACTACTGGCAATGAGTTAACAAAAAATGTGAAATGTTTGTCTAGGAATAACTTTCTTTGCTGAAGTCAATATTAGAAGAGTTTAAAACATCTGATTATCACGAATTTAACTACTGTTTGTAATAAATTTACCAAGTTATAGTTTTAGTGTCTGACTAATACTGACTTCTACTACTGAAACGAAAGTTTCGACAAGAATTCAATTTTACCACTTTCACTTATATTGGAAGAATTTTATATTCCTGGCTGACTAAAATTTACTTTATCTACTGAAATCAGATTTAAAAAATTAAGAATTTGTCTGACCAAAATTGTCTTTTACTACTAGTGCTAAACTTACAAGAAACATTTCTTAGTTTTGTGATCAACAAAAATTGGTTAATTTCTGTCTTACTAGAATAATTACTCACTAGTACAGATACAAATTTACAAGATTTCATAATGTCTGACAGTGAAATTTGAAAAAAATTCGTCTCTACAGTCTGACTAATAGACTCTTTTTCTACTTAATTAAAAACTAGAAAAATGAAAACGTTGGAAAAAAATTTTCGTCTCTATATTCTGACTAATAGTATCTTTTTCTACTTAATTAAAAACTAGAGAATGAAAACATTGAAAAAAAAATTTGTAACGTCTGACTAAAACAGACTGTTACTACTTATACTAAAATTTATCAAAATTGACTTATGAATACTGGTAAAAAAACTACAATAAATTGGTAAATAATGTTTTACTAAAACTAACATTTACTACACTAAAAAAAAATTTATTTCAATCAAATAAATTTTTTTTCCAGTCTATTACGAGCAAATTGTAAAAGTTTAATGCGTTTATTTCTCAATTACATGAACGAAAAAAGTATATAAATTGGAAGAGAATTCCTTTTCTATGCAAAAAAAAAACAAAAAATTAGTTTCTTTTTCATTAATTCAAAACAAATGGATATTTAAATTTGTATGAAACTTTTTTCCTCTTACATAGTAGTCTCGCTCGGTACAGTAGAAGAAAAAAATATAAATTTTTATCACTTTTCCCCCCTTCCAAGCATCTCATTGTCAATGTTGAAAAATCAGTTTCTTTCCCTTGAAGGTATTTTCCAACTTGGACAATTTTCTTGATTCTATATACCGTGGAGGGGATAAGGATGGGGGAGAGTTCTCTTGCGCCCGGAGAAAAGCAATCCTTTCACCGGGTAAAATGAAAAATATTTTCAGCTCGGTCAGAAATAAAATGAAATCTCAAGATAGCTTTTGGTAGACACTAAAGAGCAAACTTACTGCTTATCATTTTGAACTCATCCGAAAACGACCTTCCTCAACTCCCTATGTATATAATATATATCAAGAGTTTCATATTTCAAAATAAAAAGAACGACTATCTCACCTCATAACGAGAATTCTAATGTAACTCTCGCACAATATATATATATATATATATAAAGTGGAAGTCTTTTAGGACTGAGATGGTGCAAAAAAAACAAAAAAAAAAAAAAATGGAAAAAAAGGAGGAGGGTCATTCAAACTAAATGCAACTGCCATTGCGACGACACGCGACATTTGAGCGTAAGTAGGCAAGCATCGTATAAAACGAGTCCAAGAGTTGGCAAAAAGGTGACGTGAATTGTTGAACTTTGCACTAGAGAATTACTTTTCTGAATTTCCAACAGTAAAGAAGTTATCTTACTGCGCGATAGTGCATCGATTTCTCGTGAGTGTGTGTATGTAAAACGGTGCTTATAAACAGGATAATTTATTTTCTAAAACCAGTCACTATATAATAGTTTACGTTCATAAACCTTACAATGAATATATATACACAAACAAACTCCACAGCATCAATAAGGAATTCTTAAATATATTTTTTTTATTTGAATCCCTTCTCTTATCGATACTGAAAGAAAAAAGCTATTTATTATTAATATTAACATTGACTATTCATATTATTTTTGAAAATAAGTATTAATATTATTGTTGAAAATTAAAATTAATATTACGATTAAAAATTAAAATTAATATTAACATTATGATTCAGAGTTGGTATTGATATTGATAACCAACGTTAATATTAATAACTATTAATATTTCTTTATATTATGTTTAATATTTGCGGAACATTGGAAAAAAAAATTGGTCACGTTCTCTTAACAGTTGGATGTAGTTTTTATTTTTTTCATCTCGACTCTGTATCTGATTAGGTTTCTATAAGAAGTAAAGGATCGACTTTCATTTGGAAATTGAATTATCTTTGGAATTTTATCTACATCTTGGAGAAACAAATATTGCCGTTTCGATGGTTAATAAATTTTAAGTTTTTATTGACAATAAATATTAATTTATGCTTTTAACTATCTGAACGCTTATCTGCATAATTTTTGAAAGAATATGTATATGTCTATAATGTGTATTTATTTATTGTTATTTATTTACTTACTTAATTTACTCATTTATTTACTTCTTTTTCAATTTATATATTTATTCTCTTAATCTGTTATTTATTTGTTCATTTAGCTACCCCACGACTCATTAATTCATTTATTTTTTGTTATTAATTTAATCATTTATTTAGTTAATAATTTTTTCATTTGTTTACTTAGTTATATATTTTGTTATTCGTTTGTTTAAGTAAATTTATTTTATTCATTTATTTATTCATTTAACCATTTATTTATTTATTTACTTACATATTTAGTTAATCATTTATTAATTCATTAATTTATTTATTGATTTATCAGTTTATTTGTCTGTATTTAATTAAATAGTTGTAATTAAAAATTATTGTTACTTTGGCCAATTATCCACAATAATCGACAATAATGAATATTGTTGATCAATCATCAATCAAGATAGATTATTGAAATTTACTTATAATCAAATATTACATTAGTGATTTTATCGACCTATAATTTTGCCTGAAATTCCCCAAACGATAAAGATTCGCGGGCATCAGGTGAGTGTTGATAAGAAATTATATTCTGATTATGGGAATGTATCCTATATATAGATGCATATATATATATATATATATATATATATATATATATATATATATATATATATATGGAATCCGTTAACTCCACAGATTTGGAGTCGGACAGTAGTGTGTGATAATTCGAGCAATATCAATAAAGTTGGATATCAAATGCATTGGGTTAGTTGCAAGTCGTGCATATATGTCACTTATAATGGTCAACTATTGTGCGAAGAATGGTGGGGTTTCCTCCCCCCACTCACTCCTCAATGAAAGATCAAAATCCATATTCATCGGTCCGATCGTGCTATGGGCAGCAAATTGTTCTATGCGTCAGCAGGACGAACCGTTACATTTCGTACTTTGGTCGCGGGCAATCGAACATTATTCGTTATCAGTATATCTAACGATCGCGCGCGCGGATACTCGTTTATGATTCCCATGAAATAGCGTCAAATATGATCATTCGTGTGCAAAATGAATGTAAATGTGGTTTTGGATTCCAGTCCAAATTGCCACTGAATTACTTGCCATTGAGGAGAAAAAAACGTAGTTTTAAGTAACAAATAATTTTTATAGTATTGCATATATGTGGAACGGATTTTGCACTATCAAAAGAAAAGGGGTTTTATTTAATCAGTACTATTGGTAAAGAAATTCAAATAATGTCTGACTGGAATTTACTTTTACTACTGTTGGAAAACAAACAAGAAAAAATCAGTCTGACTAAATGTAAATTTTACTACTTGCTGGAAAATTATACAAAACATTTATTATTGAGAAAAAAGGGAAAAAATTGTCTGACTAGAACTGATGTTTACTACTGATGCTAAACGTAGAAAACAACTGGAATGTCTGACCGGAAATCAATATTACTACTGATAGTGAAATTGCCATTTTTCCTCTGTTGCCTGAGTAATTTTTACTTGGACGAAATAAAAATTTGAACAGTTTTGAATGTCTGACTAAAAGCGACTTGTACTACTGGTGTTAAACTTACAAGTAAAATTTGTAAGTTTTGCAAGTAAATTTACTAGCATTGGTGAAGGAAATCTTAGCAGAATTATCACTTACTATTGATAATAATTTACAAGATTTCAAAACGTCTGATCAAAGCTGACTTTAACTACTGATACTAAATAATGTACAATAAAAATTTATAAGTTTTGCAACCAAAATGACTAGAATGACTTAATGTTTTGTCTGTCTACAGTTATCCTTTACTACTGACACAAATTTACATAATGTCTGACTAAAGCTGACTTTTACTACTTATACTAAACGTAGAAAAAATTTTCGATTTGTTAACAGAAGAAAAATTTTAGTACAAAAAAAACTTTTAGTACTGGAACTAAGAAACTAAATAGTAGTAAAATTGTCTACTACTTTTACTACTGAAAGTAGTAAAAGTAGTAGAAAATACTACTTTCAGTAGTAAAAGTCTATTTCAATCAGACGTTGAAAACTATTTAAATTTTTATTTTAGTAGTCCAAGTATGTGTCTGTCTAAAATTCACTTGAACTACTGATAATATAAAAATAAAATCCATTTGAAATTCCTAAAAAAACTGAATTTTACCGCACTAAGTTTCAATTTATCGCAGAATTTAGAACGTCTGACCAAAACTTATTTTTACCACTTATACAAGAAGTATAGAACAAAAAGTACAATTCACCTGACATAATTCAACGAGATATCAAAGTTTTCACACCATTCACATAGGAAAATTACCGTAGAAAATCAAAGTGCAAATAATAAGAAGAAAAAAAAAGGTAAATTTCAACGGTGTGACATGGGCATTATTTCATTAGTAAATCGCTGTTGGAGAGAATGGCTAGTCGTGCTGACCCACTAGTGCGGTGAGGTGTTCTGAGCGCAGAGGATGAATATGGATAGGGTTCATCCGCAGGTCTTGTTTTGTGGGACATTGGACTGTCACACGAGGCGGAGTTACGAGTGTTTCCGATTATAACCCGTTAAGCGAGAGCATTGCTTCACCACCGGAAGGTTCGCTACTCCAATAGTTATCTATATATTGTGTATATACATATAGATATATTCAATATAGATATATTCAACATTCAAACACCGTGGAATATAAACACTTCAAACTTAAAGCATTTGCAATCTATACATCTTTTATATGCTCAACTCTCCGTTAAAAGACCATCTATATACTTGTATAATGTGATATGAGAGAATTATTATTTAACATCTGAATGATTTCTCTATTATATTGCTCAAAGAGGCGTCTAGTCTGTTAATATTCTGTTATAACGTTCTGACAATTTGGTGGGATTTTTTATTACCGGAACTTTAATCTTACGTTATTTCTTCTTTTATCTGATTTTTGTTTTTCCCTTGTTTCCTTCTTTAATTTTATTTTTTTTTTCTTTGCTTTCTTTTTCCCTCTCTTTTTCTCTTTTTTCTTTCCTTGTTTCCTTCCTTCTTTCTTTTCTTTTTCTTCCTTTTTTGCTTTCTTTCTTTCGTTTTTAATTTTTATATTATCTTCCTTTCTTTACCATTGTCTTCTATTCTTCTTTCTTTATTTTTGTTTTTGATTTTTTCTTTATTCGTTTCTTTTTCTCTTCCTTTTTTCTTCATTTCTTTCCATGTTTCTTTGTTCCTCTTTCATTTTTTTTCTTCCGCTTTTTGTTTCTCTTTTTGTTTTTTTTCTTTCTTTTTTCCTTTCTTTTTTCCTTTCTTTTTTCCTTTCTTTTTCTTACTTTCTGTCCTTTCCTTCTTTTGTCCTTTTTTTCTTTGTTTATTTCTATATATAGAAATAAAATAGAATAAAAAATTCCAAAATAAAAAAAAATTCATTTATAGAAGTTATATTAATAATTAGAAACAATTGGAAAATAGCTACTAATATCGAAAAATACTTCCAGTGCTACACTTTTGTCAATTGAAGAAGAATAATAAAAGTAGATGAATGTTAATTGCAACAAGCTACAACAGTGAAAAATTAATTTCACTATTTTCGGACGAACAGTAATTCGATTGGATAATGAGGATTTCTGGGATATGTACAAGAGCATTAAAATTAAATGAGTGCAAAATTGTGCATTAGTATTGACTCTCTATATATATGTATAAATAGAATAATGTCATGCATGATTTGCAAACGAAAGGGGGTGGAGGTGCAAGGGAAGAGATTGTCAGTGTCGATTTGATATGGAACGAGCGATAAAACGTATATCAAGTCACGTTTCGCCCCAGATATATATGGATATAATACCGTTGGACAACCCAGGTACCTAATTTTCTTTACAGTCTGGCATAATAAACGCCAGTCATTGCGACCTTGTTCCCCCAAAAAGCTGAGCTGCCAGATTGTCTTGTTATTACGTCAGAGATGAACCGCATGCCGGCACGCAGTGAATGTGTATAAGTTATAACATTCGCATTCCGATCACGAGAGGCGAAACAAGTTCTCTGAAAGGTAACTACACTCCGCATGACGATATGAGGTAACGATCTTGTATGTTTATACACGCCAGTTACTTCATTCCACAAAATGGATTATTATTCCCACTTCCCGTTTGTAATAATTGTCACCATCTCAAATTTATGCAGAATTTAAACATCTTTTTGGAGTCCTTAATGTTACTAAATGTTTGAACACGTACCACTAATTTACAAATTTAAAAAAAATTACTGACCTATGGCATTTAAATGTCACTTCTTATTTGAAATTTCCCTTAAATCCGAATATAAGGCCAGATATTAAGAAAGTAGAACAGTTTTTGAGCTATAGGTAAAATTAAATTTTTTCAGTTCTGAAAAAAGTAATTATCTCTAGTCAATTTCAAATTTTTTTTTTATTAAATTAAAGATTGCGAAATTGTCTATAAAAAGTGTACGTTTCAGGGATACTTTTACATAGAAATTGAAAGTCAAAGTCATACTAATTGAAAAAATTGCAAGAAATGTGAAAAAAAAACAAAAATCAATGAAATAATGAGAAAAATGTTTTTCAATTAAAGGCGAAATGATGAGAAATATGAAAAACATTTGGAATTTCTTTCAACTCTTGAACCTCTGTAAAATTTATAGAATTTATATCGAGTGGAGAATAACTTTGACAACAAAGGTAGAGGAAAAAAAAAGAAAGAAAAAAAAAATTAAAAAATATGTACATTCATTTTGAACGTAACTGCTTGTCGTTTATTGCCTTTTATCATCCGCGCACTGCTCGACTTTTGCACAATTAATTTTTCCCGATAAAAACAAGCTAGCGCGTTTATGAGTTCCAATTTATCGTGTCGTTCGAATCCAAGCGGCGGTACGCCAAGCAATGACTGGTGGCTCATCGTTTGTGTTGTATATCCAAGCTTCTCTCTCTCTCTCTGCCGCTGCTATAATAGATACCGCAGCACCGCACCGCGTCCAACGCACTCGTAACGGATTTCATTCTCGCGATATTAAAGACTTTAATGGACGCCCATTAATTACCAAGGGGGACAAGATGAGACTCGGTATTCTGTATATAGATATATTAGTGAACGAGAAAAGCGCCGGTAGTACGCGCGCGAAAGAGAAGCATTTCGTTGGGTTATATAGTCGAAACACACAACATCTTCCAGCAAAGAATTTCTTCCCTTGTGAGAAATAAAGGGAACGCTAAGATGAAGAGAGAGAGAGAGAGAGGAGAGGAGAGTTTATAACTCCAGTAGGGAAAATCTAAATCGGTCCAGCGAAGCAACAGAAAACCATTGCTTTTAACCTGGTTAGTTGCTCAATGTTTTCTATTTTTTTTTTCTTTCTTTTTTTCCTATCTCAAAATTAAATAAAGAGACATTGCTCAAGAAATCCCCATGGAATTATGATTACAATTTATTCAAATTACCAAATACCAATGTTCTAGAACTACTATCGTTGCAGATAATTTTAATATCAATTTCAGAAGCAAATAAAACAATAAAGTTGATTTTTTTTTGCGATTATTCTTTTTGGTACTAATCAGCATTCGATAAAACAACTGTAAAAATATCTTTAGCTTTGGAGAGACATGTGAGAACGGGATATGGTAGCAATAAGCTTTTTGTCGCAATTAATACGTATTTCTATGATTGGCAAGTATCATGTAGATCTGGGTTAAGCTAATTACGTTGAGTAGTTGTGACAAGAAAAAATCAAAGCATTCATAAAAAATTAAAGGTTAAACTTAAGGAAACTTCAATCTGAATTATTGACTACCCGTGTGTGCATCCTCTTCCCTTTTATTTCCCTCCTAAGTACCGTCAATAATATCATTTGCTGTTAATCGCTGTAGAGCACGAATGACTTTCAAATCTTAATTGACTTCAACGGAAAATTGCATTTATAATTTTATATGATTCTTTAAATTACCGTTGTCCCAAACCAAAGAACTACAGTCTTAAATTACTATTGTCTTGAACTACTATTTCTAGCAAACTACCATTGTCCTAAATTGACATTGTCCCGAACTACTATTTCTAGCAAACTACTATTTTTAAACTACAATTGTCCTAAATTATTATTATCCCAAACTACTATTTCTAGCAAACTACCATTGTCCTAAATTGACATTGTCCCGAACTACTATTTCTAGTAAACTACTATTTTTAAACTACAATTGTCCTAAATTATTATTGTCCCGAACTACTATTTCTAGCAAACTACCATTCTCCTAAATTGCTATTGTCCCGAACCACTATTTCTAACAAACTACCATTGTCCTAAATTGCTATTGTCCCGAACTACCATATCTAACAAACTACCATTGTCCTAAATTGATATTGTCCCGAACTAACATATCTAACAAACTACCATTGTCCTAAATTGCTATTGTCCCAAACTACTATTTCTAGCAAACTACCATTGTTCTTATTTGCTATTGTCCCGAACTACTATATCTAGCAAACTACCATTGTCCTAAATTGCTATTGTCCCGAACTACCATATATAACAAACTACCATTGTCCTAAATTGCTATTGTCCCAAACTACTATTTCTAGCAAACTACCATTGTTCTAATTTGCTATTGTCCCGAACTACTATATCTAGCAAACTACCATTGTATTAAATTGCTGTTGTCCCGAACTACTATTTCTAACAAACTACTATTTTTAAACTACAATTGTCCTAAATTATTATTGTCCCGAACTACTATATCTAGCAAACTACCATTTTCCTAAATTGCTATTGTCCCGAACTACTATTTCTAGCAAACTACTATTTTTAAACTACAATTGTCCTAGATTATTATTGTCCCGAATTACTATTTCTAGCAAACTACCATTGTCCTAAATTGCTATTGTCCCGAACTACTACATCTAGCAAACTTCTATTTTGGAACTACAATTGTTCTAAATTATTATTGTCCCGAACTACTATTATTAGCAAACTTGTCTTAATGCACTATTTTTTTTTAAAACACATATTTTTACCCTTTTCCTCAATTCAAGTTGAATGATAAAAAACTTTTAGTGATTTATTGTTAGGAATTGATCCCGAGCGGTCATCATACAAGCTCGTTTTGTCTGTTGCTTTAGTATTTTTTTGTTTTTTTTATATATATCACCAAAAGTGTAACGAGGCGAATCCCCTGATCTTTGCCGAGCTTTGCGAAACAACCAGGCAGCTGAAAGCAATATAGTACATCATTCGCAGATAAAAGCTTATCGCTTAATATAGCTACAAAAATAAATAGTAGAGCAATGACTTATGGACAATTTTTGCGACCTATTGCATTTTATTTGATTTCTTTATATTCAAGGAATATTACCATAAATATGGAGCATCGATTTTAGTTCAAATCAGGAGAAAACATTTATTTTATTTTCTCAAATTCTATTTTGCGCATCGTTCAATAAAAGAGAAAAAGTTTCTTCTTGAAAAAAAGTAACATTATATTTTATGAATTTGCAAAGAATTATTTGCTATTTGTAACATTTTCCCCTAATTTTCTTTTTACTCAAAATTTTTACTCAAAACGTAGACTAAAGATTTAGCCTACGTTAATTTTTGGTGCGATTCAAATTGAGTGGCGTAAATTGAAAGCAGATTTTTACTGTGTATCTGCGAGGAATTATTGATAATAGTCAGAGATGTTTATTCTGCATGTTGTGTTGGCTATTTGCAAATGATGGTGAAAAGGTCGAATTGCGCAGGACGTTTGACTGGAAAGTATACGTGATAAAAAGGAACTGATAAATGTTCTCGGAAGAAGTCCAACTATTCGCTATCTATCGATCGTGGGACAGGCAGCCGGCGGTCATAGCGGCCTATGAGATTAACGAGCCACGCCGTTCCTTGAGCAGAGGAGCAAGAGGAGGAGGAGGAGGAGGCCTAGTTGCTAACGACGATAATGTGCTCTCAATAATAAACGGGAATCTTTGTTGCCACAGTCCGGATACGAGGCGAGAATTTACGAAGCTTGTTCCGTTGTAACCTTATTCACCAGGTGGAAGAGAGTCCCGAGTGCTGAGCGGACATAAACGGTTACCGTTCAAGAAGAAGAAGAAGAGAGGGAGGAATGAAACTCGATACCGAATCCGACTGTGATTAACGACGTTTCACGCTCGTCTGACGTCGGCTCTTGGATGGTAGGCGAAGGATTTGCGACTCACGAGCTTTTACCGGGGCCATCGACCCTTTTTCTCTCTTTTTCTGCATTAGGAGAATTTTCAGCATTTCAAAAAATGGTCGGATTTCATAAGAAAGGCTCCGAATTGTTCTATATGCGACACGTATGGTGATCTTTCTCTCCCCTTCTTTGTGAGGTCAAACTTTCCCCCAAGTTTTCGATCCGTCATGAACTTCAAATACGTGACCAAACATCTTTCCCTCGAGATATTATCCCCTCAAGTTGATTTTGATTCGGATTGAATAAATGCCACGTATGCAAATTATTTCCAGAATATGAAAGAAGTCCGTGTGGAAAAGTTCATTGGGCTGAATATTGGCTCCAAATGGAGCCCAAACTCGCCCAAACTCCAAACTTGGCAAACCAGACAATGCCAAATCTGGGACAGATTTTGTTATCCCAATGTTGACTATTTGCTTCTGAATCAGTTAAAATTTATTAATAAATTAGTAGAAATTTCTTTTTACTATTTATTAGTCAAGTTTAACTAATTCAAAAGCAAAAAGTCAGTCACTAATTAAAATTAACTTTCGATTTTGATTGACCTTTTTTGATGATTTTATCATCATTTATCAAGAAGAATATTTAAATTTTTAAATACGGATTTACTTGTAATTACTGTGAAAATCAAACGTCCATGATTTGTAAATCAATTTTATTTATCGTTTCAATTAATTTCATTTTCTCGATTCGTTTTTCTATTTTACTTCCGATTTCGTTTGACAATGTTTGGTTTATTTATCGTGAATAGCAAGTGGAATTCCATTCGATATTTCCTTTTCTCAGATCAAGAAAATGTACTATTGTTCCCATCGAACGGTACCTGAGTATTTATTTCCTTATTGAATCAATATCATAATTTGATCGTTCGTATTCAATTCCGCGGTGTACTTTGAAACAAGGAACATATTTGATTTGAAAAAAAATTTTTTTCTTTCCTCCACAGAGTGTATAAATTTTCAGTTTGTACCTACATGAAAAGGGGACTTAATTTTATTCCCTCTATAAATCATTCATTCCTAAATGTGTATTATATATTTTTATGATAAATAAATAATATTTATATATTTTTATGATAAATAAATAATATTTATATATTTTTATGATAAATAAATAATATTTATATATTGCAAATGAAAATGAAAATTAACAGTAAAATTATAATTTATTATTAAAGTTTTTATTTCCTCTTTTGTAATAAATAACAATTGTTTTCACAAAATTATTTTCAAAGTGTGCTGTAATATATTCTTAATTTAGAGAGCAATCTTGACTTTATAATTAAATGAAAAAAAAATTCTAATTTTGCCCTTTTTTTCTTCTTTGTTTCAGGTGAGTTTTAATATTCGAGCTACTTTTAAAATAGTCTTCAGGGGCCAATTTTAAGTGAGTAATGCAAAATATTTTCTTACCAGGTGTTAAAAAATGGTTCATTTCTTTTTAATTACGATTTTACTATTATTAATGCTCTCGGTATTGATCGTTCGTTTTTGTATTTTTTTTTTTTAACAAGGTTTACGCCCATCAACGTCAAGCTTCATGAGAAATACTAATGGTCGACTTTTCCTTTCCCTCAAAACAGGTGAAGATTATTATAAAGATACAATCAAAACAAAGCGAGAAGAAAGTACAAGACATTTACCCTAGAATTTTTTTTTAATATACTTTCACTGCTTTTTCCTTGCCGAGCGTGATAAAGAATTTTATTTTTTTCGATTTATTTAAAAAAAAAAATAGAATTTTCAAATACAGAATTTACTGAAAAAAATGAACGAAATTTTGAAGTTTGTTGACGGGTGGGACGTAATTTTTTTGGGGGTTGAAATTGAATAAAAAAGTGCGGTAAATCAATCAAATGAAGTTTAATAAGTTAAAATTTTAAAAGTTATGCGATAAACGGCAAGTGGTAAAGTTTTCAACCCAGTTTTCTTGGTCCCTTTTCAAGAAGCAGGAATAAATGAAGAGCACTTTAGACAGTCAAAGAAATTACAGGAAAGCTCTAGGTGAGATAGCCCGAGACCAACGTAGAGTTTAACTGCTTATCACTCGGCACCTTTCTCTCTCTGTCTTTCTTTTCTCTCTCACTCTCTTCTTCTTGACGCTTGAGACGGAATACGTCGAGCTTGCGAGTCACGTTCAGGAATCCAAAATCTCAGGGGTCTCGCTGAAAATGCTCGACACGCGCCAACGCTCGGGCATGGTCATAATACGATTCGTATTTCCGATTCTAATTAAATCCTCAACGTTACGGACACTTTTAGTACCGAGCGAGCGCAGGTCAATTTATAGCGCACTGTACAATATTTCCCTACGAGGAATATTTAAATATAATAATCAATTATTATTGACTTTTGATTAGACCGTGGTCTTTTCATCTTCAGCCAACGTAATGGAGTGTGGATATAAAGGAATATTATAAGTTGCGAAACTGGTCGTAAAAACATGTTAACTGATGCGCATAACTAGAAAACTTTTTAGCCTGTTTTATGGGAATAGGATAAAAAAGTTATATTACAAGGCTTTGATGGGACGATAACTTTCTTTTCAAAAACTTTCTCAATGTGTTTTTATTATGTTGAAACTGACAGTAATACTGTCACATTGGATCAATGACTCTAATTTTCTTTGTTTAGTGTCGTAAAGAAAAAAACAACATAAAACGAAACAATGAAGTCTTACAATAGAAATCGTGCACCGTCCGATGACAAGATTTGTTAATCTTGTTGTTTACATCTCGGAGGATATTTTTCTCTCCAGTAGATTTTTCCATTGGTGCTTGATTTTCTTTGCAAAAGCTCTGTTCGATGGACACAGTATCTTTGAACTCAATAGTAGTTCTAAGAGACTTGATTGAAATTCAAACATTTAGAATCTTAGGGAGTTGTAAAAATTTGATCTAAAAGATCTAAAACTGAAAATTAGAGATTACAGACTGAGCAAAAAAAAACACTGGACCTACTGAGTTACGAGACAAAAACTTAATGATTGATTAATAAACCTAAGATGTCCTAGTGTTGGTCGTAAAGATTTAGAAATAGAACCGATTTTAAGAATGTATTCAGAAGCAATGATTAAATAATTCACTGCAAAAATGATTGAAAATAATATGCCGCGTAAAATATGTCGTTTTAAATACTGATGTATAAAATGATAAAACACCAAGCCACGTCTGTTAATAATTCACTAATAATCAGCCAATAATAAATGCCTTCCATTCTGATTTATATTTGATTTTCAAACTCCGAGGGCCAATAAATTGAATCCTCGGAAGATATCTCTATATAGTCGCGCGTATTATAAAGCTTTCGGATTCTTTATTGATTTATAATCAACATCATGTGGGCAATGACTCATCGTTATCTCAAGCATCTGAAATGAGTTTGTCACTTATGGCAATTGATATTCTTTGGACAGGATATCATAATTCAGCGTGCGCAACTAAATCTTGACAAATAACCTCAGAATGTTCTTTTATCGCTCTGGGGATGTCATTAACGCGATTGTAATTTATTAAGCTTCTGTCTGCTTGTTGGCCATCGGAGCTGCCTACTCGACATTGCCTTAGGGCTTTACTGGTTCACAAGCCTGAGTGAAACTGTCAGGGACATGTATATATATCGAAAGTGTTAACTCCCTTCTCTCTCTCTCTCCAACTTGGCCGTTGCATTAAGAACTAGTAACTTTAAACTACAAGTGGATGATGAGATCCGACGAAAATTAATGGTTTCGTGGACCACCGCCCAAAGCGACCCTTTAAACTTGTAGCTCGAGTGGAGGGATTTTGTCAAGCACGATGCCGTAATCCCGTTGGTTGGGATTACGTTGCTCGCTTAGCAGAACGTAAAATGCAAAAGAGGGCAAATCGTTTCTTCGCGGAGCATGGTTTGTGACCACTTTTAGGAGGGACGTAATGGCCATTCCCATGATGCTCCTCTGGTGCGCCGAAACTACTGCTGTGTCATTGCAAGCTCAAACGATCGGTCCGAATAAAAAAAGAGTGAGAGAGAGAGAGAGTCACTACTGCTGCTGCTACATAAGTTATATATCCTTGCTCTTCCAACAAGACCAGGATTTTTAGATTTAAATATTCCACACTATATCAAAGCTTAAACTGGTGGCCTTAAACTCTTCAAGTTTATAGCGCACAAGCGGGATTTATATTTTATTATAATATATATTTATTCTAAATTGTCACATTATTGTTGACGAAACAAATTCTAGTTGGAAAATAACATCTTTAGTTCCAAAAAAGAATACTTGCTTGTAAAAATTAATCTATTTGCAATTACAATATTTCTCTCGCTCTTTTAAATGCAAAAGAAAGAGAAAATTAAATTTTTTGCCATTTGATTTTGGAATTTGTTTAAACAATTGGAATTTTTGTTAATATAACAAATTTTCACGTTTCTCTATGTCATAAACTAAATTTCCAATAACAAATAGGTTAATTCCACTCATCGGCTTTGCAATTAATTCATAAGAGAAAAATAAAATTAATTTCACCCTTTGGCTCAAAAATATATTTTTCCATTTCACTAAACAAAATACAAAGAATATATTCTCAAAATTATTGACACTGACAGCGTTCTAAAAAGAAATCACAAATTTGAAAATTCAAAAAAAAAAACGCATTCAGCCTTTTACAAAAAACTCTTCCGAATGATTTATTCCTTTTCAGTTCTTTTATCCTTTATTTATCCAGTTTTATTAATTTTTACATTTATGATTGATAAAGAAAAACCTGAAGTGGAAATTAAATTGAAAATAAATATTTCCCTGAGAAGCGTAAATATTTTTTTTTTATATAAAATACAACACTTTGTAAATATTCTTCATCACTGAACATTTTTGTTTCCCGATTATAAAAGAGAGAGAGAGAGAGAGAGAGAGAGAGAGAGAGAGAGAGAATATAAAAATAACCACATAAAAACAGAACAAAAAAAACATGTATTTTTTTCGAGAAAGAAAAAGTTTTCGACACCTTGTTTCATAACAAGTGCATCTCACCTCTAAAACATCTTAAGCCGTTGCCATACAGTGAACCTGGATGAGGTGGGGGGTGAGAGGGGCTAAAATGTGGCTTTTCCCTCTGTATGCTAAAACTTTGATCTTCGTCAACGTCATCTGTTATCGAGTTAGAAGATTATTAAGTTGCGGTTAGCCGTACGAGAGAATTCCCCCGGGGCGGGTGTGTATTGGGTACCAGAAAACCCACCGGGAGGAGTATGGAACAACAAATCATAAAGCAACTACCACACGTTACCAGTACTGGCTGGGCATCATTGTAATTGGATATTTCAAATGGTATAAGTAATTTCTCCCGGCAATCGGTTTTATACGAACGGAACGAAGATAATATTGTCCGATAGGAAACAAGAAGTCAATGAAGTAAACGCAAAGTTGTTTCTTCATATATAGCGTTGATTTGTCTATCGTCGTTACTATATACACCAGTTGTGAGAAGTAATTATTAAAAACTTGTCTTATAATTTTCATAAACATGAGGCACATGCGCAGGGAGAAAATAAACAACAACGCCCTTAATTAGCTTACAATTTCTCACTATAATAAATTCATCATGGTGATTATTATCATTTGGAAAAATAGTATCTCTTAATAGTGAGAAATAGTCCATTCACATTCCTTGAATATTCCATTGGAACATGGAGAATATTTCTTATTCTTTGGAATATTCCATCCACATTCCAGAAATATAAAAATGTTCCACGTTTGGAATGTTTCTTTGGAATAATTTAGAAATATAGTAGGAATATTTCATTGGAATATTACAGAAATTATCCATTAGGACATTGGGAATATTCTTTTGAATACTTTATAAACATTTCAAGAAAATTAAAATATCCGACCTTTGGAATGTTTCTTCGGAATAATTTAGGAATATTCCATTGGAACACTGTGAATATTCGTTTTTCTTTGGAATATTCCATCCTGAAATTTTGATGGAATATTTCTTTGGAATATTTTAATGGTCAATGGGAAATTCCAGGAATCTGAAAGAATATCCCGTGCTATTGGGAATAATATTTCATGAATATTTCTAATGTTCTAATGAAATATTTCAAGAAAATATTCCCAATGTTCCAGTGAAATATTCCATTCGTTTTTTCTCCTTGGCTTTCAATTAAAATGTTTTGGATCAATTTTCTGGCAATTGGAGTAGCGAGTGTCGATAAACAAATCAAGGGAGAGGGAAACAGAATTTTTTTTTTTCTGGAAAAAAAATGTTCCTGGTTGACCCGTTATTTCAGTAGGTGCAATTCATTACGCGAAAGAGTGCAGACGATATATATAACGGTATGATTGATTGCCCACGTGATCCGCGAAACCGGCGTGCCCCATCTGTCACCAATAAATATCCAATTTCACGTTAGAATGATATATAAGATATTTTAACGGCGTGTTTTTATCGCATGGCACTGCGCCATGTAATAGGATCATTTATTAAGAAAATTGGTCGTAAAGACATTCGTCCTTGTCCTCCTCCCACTCCTCCCCAACTCTTGTATCTCAAATTATTTAAAAAACCATCTTTTCAATGCGTGGCAAACCTCCCCTTCTTACAAATGAATATAATATAATTATAAGACTCCTTTCCTAAAAAAACAGTGTTTATTTTATTTTTTTTTGCAAAAAAATGGTAAAAAATGTTTATTGAAAATAATAATGTGGAAAAATTTCGTAACGGTGGGAAATATTTCATATCGACTGGAAGGTATAAAAAAAAGAGTGTGTTCTTTCTTTGTCTTTAAAGCGCCATTATGTAAATGCACTTCACTTGTTTATGCATCCAAAGTGCATTAGAAGTTAGGGCTTTAAAGCACTTAAGTACATTAGAGAAACTTATGGATGAAAGGGACTATCATTGATACAATGATACTGTGTGGCAAGATTCAAAGTTTCAAACTCAGAATGAGGAAGAGGATATCATTTTTCCGTGCGCGGTAATTTCGTTTACCCGCTTTTGTTATATATATAGTTTACACTTGGCGGAAATATTATTGATATAAACAATACCTGGGTATTTTTTGTTTTTTGTGAAAATAAGATCCTAGAGTGCTGATATACGATAGATGTTTGAGTCACGAGAAAGATCAATGAAGGAATTCTCGTAGGAGTAAAAGAGAAAAACGGACAGAAAGAGAAAGAGAAAAATAAAGAAAAAGACAAACAGACAAAAAGGGAAACGGAAAAAGAAGGAGAAACCGAAAAAAGAGAGAGACAAACAGAAACAGAAAAAAGAGAGAGAGAGAAAGAGAGAGAGAGAAAGAGAATATTGAGACAAGCAATAACAGAATAAAAGGAAAACTAGAAAGAAAATCAGAGACAGAGAGAGTTGAGGAGAAAGAAAAAGAGGCTTTGGTAAAGAGGAACGAACGAGGAAGAATCCTATGCATCTTTGGTCGTTCGGTACACGATACACAGTGGAATGGATTGCAAACTTGGATATACCCCCACGTGTCAGTAGGTTACTACATTTTCCAGAGGCGAGTGATTAATTTTACTCCCGCTCGTGTGCTTCTTCTATGCAGTGTGCAGCAAAGACCCCCTCTCTCTCTCTCTCACTCAATCTTTCGCGAGCTCGAAATCGTGCCTCACTAAGAAGAAGTATCAAACTCGTAAGAAGAGCTGGACAATAATTCTGGCAGGCAATATCCACAGCACGGTCTCAAATAAAGTACATACTGTATTTCCTTACTGTTATCGTTTTGCGCGGACAACTATGTCAGCGCATTCGATTCCGCAATCCGCTTACCAACTCGTGTTGGCTGGCGTGTTGCTATCGCTTTTCGATATACACAGAGAGAGAGAAGAAGAAGAAGAAGAACAAGAAGAAGAAGAAATAAGCTCTCAAGTTGACCAATCCTGTTGGGCTTTGATCGAATTCTAAACAGTATTTGTGGCTTTTTGAATAACGTTCACCATCACGATGTGGTTCAATTTTCAAACAAATTGAATTATTGTTTTTGGTTATCTTGATGCGAAGGAGAATTAGATACGGAATGTTTTTTGATTGGAGAAGTTCATAGCTAACTAATCTATACAAATTGTTTGATTGTTTCTCGAAAGCAAATGAAAATCAGGACTATTTGTTCAGAAGTAGAATTTACAATTGCGGCTTCCAATAAATAGTGATTTGAAGCATGTGTAGTTTTAATTGGAAAATCTTTAAATCGATTGCAAGATCAACGAATAGTTTCAATCAATTGTCCAAATGCGACTTTAACTGATAGTAGTTCAAAGTTTGAACCAATTGTAGCTACAGTTAGTAGTATTTTGAACCAATTGTAGCTATGGTCAATATAGTTTGAACCAATTGTAACTTCGATCAATATAGTTTGGACCAACTGCAGATTTCACTAATTGTGATGTCAAACAATTGTAGTTTTAGTTAATTATTCTTTAAGCCAATTGTAGCTTCTACTAGTAGTGGTTTTAAACAACTTGTAGCTTCATACAGTATATAGTTTGAACCAATTGTAGCTACAGTTAGTAGTATTTTGAACCAATTGTAGCTATGATCAATATAGTTTGAACAAATTGTAACTTCGATCAATATAGTTTGGACCAACTGCAGCTTTCACTAATTGTGATGTCAAACAATTGTAGTTTTAGTTAATTATTCTTTAAGCCAATTGTAGCTTCTACTAGTAGTGGTTTTAAACAACTTGTAGCTTCATACAATATATAGTTTGAACCAATTGTAACTTCTACTGATACTGGTTTTAATCAATTGTGCCTTATCAAATAGTAAACGGTACATTACCAACAAGGAGAATTCAAGACAAATTGATTTCAGTTTTTAAGGGTTGTTATATGTCGTATCACTCAAAACAAAAAATCGTATCAAGTAACCTAACTTATTTTTATTAACTGTCAGAAATTTTCTCTCCTTCTCTCTCTCTATTTTTTCCCCGGATGAAAATGTAAAACATGGTCCATTCTGTTACGGTCATGGAGTACAAATAAAATGTCAATGCGATCCGGTCCCATCGAGGGATTGTCGCTTTTGGAATGTAGCAAAAGGTTTGGCTTCATGGGAGGAGTAGCTCTCTCTCTCTCTCTCTCTCTCTCTTTCTCTGAGCTTGGAGAGACCTCAATCTTTTACTCCGTCTGCGAGGATTTATATTTATGGTCCAAGGGAAAGACAGGAAAGAGGACGACGGTGAGGGGTTTAAAGAGAAAAGAAAGAATCACATTCAAGTGCATGGTCCCCGTATCTCTTTGACTCGATAGTCGCGCCGTTTAGAGAGAACTTTTCTCAGATGTTGAATACATTTCTCTCTTCTTTTTTATAACCCTCCATTCCCTAGATATATTACATGCAAGAAGAGGGAAAGAAAAGAAATGCGACAGAAAACAGGAAAAAAAGACATTAGAGGATTAAACATAATTAAGATAGAGTATTAATGTCGGAAGGACTAGAAGAAAAAGAGAGAGGGAGAGAGAAAGACATGAGGAAAGATTATTAGGTAGAAAAAGAAGGTAAGGAGAGACATGGTATAAATACACCAAGTCAGAAGGTGGATGAAGATGGATGTGAATAAATGGAAAGAGACACGAAAGGGGAAATTGCCTTGAATGTGAGATTTGAAATTATCGCGCTCTTTCGGAAACAGTTAGGTTCGTCTACCGGTCGACTATGGAAAGAGGAACGCGCGAGTCAAGTGAAGTGAGAGGGAGACAAGTGCAGAAAACGGAACTGCTACAGGGGGCAAATGTATGCGCACTCTGGCAGATAACGCGAACAGTGAGGGTACGATTGCCGTTTTTCTCCTCTTGCCTCTTTGGTTGGACATTAACGTGTTGGCGCGGACTCGAGTCAAGAGTCGAGGTTAACACCCGTGTCCATCTATGGTCTACACGATGGATAATTCAGCGTCACTTAACCGTTCTGCGAAGCGCGAGAACAGTGACGATGTATATCGTCCAGAGAGAGAGAGAGAGAGAAGGGAAAAAATAGTAAGACCACTCTTACATCCTGACGCTCTGTAAGCGCTCTGATTCCCTTTTTCCTTTTCTACTATTCGCCTCTCTCAATTCTAGGTAGCGGTTAAGGTCTTTATATGCTGGTAAGAACCTGCTAACGCCGCGAAGACGACCGTTGATCGTTATATTACCATTGAACGGTGAGAATTCCTCGTTTTCCTGAAGAGAATCTTTAAAATTGTCATCTCTTTGCTGGGCCGGTATGTTCCAGACAATGATGGTTCAAATCTAACCGAGCATCATCCCTTTGCGGAATAACGATTCAATGCCAGCCATTATATTGGAATAAGAGAGAGGAAGAAAGGAGATTCTATGTCAACCATCAGTGGCATTCTCCAATAAACGCCACATCAGCCTCTTGTTTGAACAAGTGTTTTGCAAACAACAAACACTAAATTTCACCACACCTTGATCCAATAAGAATCAAGTTTACCGATGAAACAATAACGAAACATTTTGAAACAACTTTATTCATTATTCGGTGCGAAATTGCCATGTCTAGATTGGACCAATATTGGCCCAAGATTCGAATATTTGTAAAATCTGATTACCAAGGCTGATAATTAGTCAAATAATGGAGCGAAACTTATTGACAATATTGACCCAAGATTAGGACTATTGAAACGAATGACAAACCTAGTTTGACCCAATATTAGCCCAAGATTCCAATAATTTGAAAATCTAATTGCCAAATCTGCCGATTGTCCAAATATTGGATCGAATTTAATCGTCAATATTGGCCCAAGACAGAGTATTGAAACAAATTCCAAGTCTAGATTGAACCAATATTGGCCCAAGTTTCAAATAATATGAGATTATTAAATATTGACTCAAGGCTGCAACTATAGAAACTAATACTAAGCCTCCATTGAACCTGTATTTTCATTGTTGCAAATGGATATCCAATGGGAAATTCCCATGCCTATATTGGACCAATACTGGCCCATGATTTTAATATTTCTAAAATTTAATTGTCATGGCTGACGACTAGCCAAATACAATCCTGGTTGAAAACTGGATAATTGATTGGGATAAGAAGAATTAATTAGATTAATCTTGGGAAAAATTTCACCAAAGTTGGGCCAATATTGGCCCACGTCAGAGAGTATAGAAACCTGGTTAAAAATTGATTTTTTATAACAGTGGAAACTTGGATCGATAGTAGTTCAATATTTAAATTCCAAACTTGGCATTGGTTACATTCACAAACATGGGTCAATATTGGTCGAATCTAGGTAACACTGCACCTAAGATTGGTCGAATCCCACACCAATCGTATTTTTCCCACTGAGTGATGGGAATTCAACAGAAAAAGTTATTAATGAGGAGATAAAGAAACCAATGAGAAATACGTGCTAAAAAAAATTGAAAAATAGAAATAAATAATATATATATATATAAAATTCCAGTAGCGTGTTATCGACTCACTGGCATGTGAATTTGTACCTGGCAACAAAGGTTAGGTAAACGGCTAAACGGGCCACGCTTCAGAGATCTTGCTGGAAAATCTCTTCTACGTGCGTTTCCCTCGTTTTTGATGCACCGCTGGTTACGCGAACATTCAATCCCTCTCGTTTTTTTTCAGCATAGGACAGAATTTATATCGTCCTCGCTTTCCTTGAGCAGTTTTGTATTTCTCTTGTGATATATAAGAAGAAAAAGAACCCCAATATTTACTAGTCGCTTTTTCTTTAACGGTCCATGGGGCTATATATTTATAACCTGCCCTGTAATTCGTCGACAAAAAATTACTTGGGTCTGTTTCTTGTCACGATATTCTGTATACACAAACAGGAAGACTCACGGTTTTCATATTGTGTTACGTAAAGAGTTGATTTCGATTGCTTTTGATCTCTAATCTCTATTGGTCTTTGAAACTATAGAATCGTATAGTCGACCTTTTAACTGTATCTCATACCATTGAACTTTGAACATAATCCCTCTCGACAAATAATCGCGGGATTATCTCTAAAATTAAGTGCATTCATCATCTTAATTCCTTGCTTTATTATAAATCAGATATATATATATATATATATATATATATGTGTGTATTTTCTGACCTCTCTCACTCTCCAATTGCTGGGAAAAATTATTTCAAATATAATAAATTTATTAATGGTTCCACATAAATGGAGGATGTTAATAAATTTTTGTTGAAATTAATTAACGTCAATTTAGAAATTGATTAATTATTATACTTAAAAATGAACTTCTATTAAAAATGATTTTTAATAGAACCTTCTTTTTTGTATTATATACATTTAGAATGAATGGTTCATGCACTAAAACCCTCGCATTAATAACGACGTCACTTTTGCATACTCATTCATCATTGAAATTTGCATAATCAAGATAGGCTTACGTCCAGTAAGTTTTTGCATAACTAATTTTAATCGAAACGAATTGCGTCCTGGGGTTGTTTATTTTCTCACGTAATATTTTACATATTACATATACTTTAAATTTACACGTATTTTACAAACTGGGGACATGTTTTTATTATTTGCAAACAGGGAGAAAAATAAATAAACAAGGGGGAGAGATAAACGTTGAGAGAAAGAGATAGAGAGAGAAAAGGTGAAAGGAAAATCGAGAAAGACAACTTTCTAAGGGACTGGAATGTGGAATCAGTTGATTGATGAATTTCCAGTTTTTTACATGCTTAGATAAAGTATTGTTGATTGAAAATACTTTTGGTTCGAAGTATTTTTACAAACTAAGGGCAATTTAAAAAAATGAGGATCCATTTTTTCTTTTATTTAGACAAATTTTTTTTCTACAGTTAATAATAAAGTGTGAAACTTTGATTTGATTCCAAATTCTCTAACTACAATTGTTCCAAACAATAGGCGTTCCAAACTACTATTGTCCCAAACAACTATTTTTCCAAATGTAAATTATCTACTGGCCGCGATAGTCATGTCGGACGGGAATCGTGGTCCTACTACTTCCACTATTCTAACTCACATCTGCGACCTTTATTTCCCATTTGTTCATCCATTGGAACCTTTTTTTCTCACACATTGC